>MU249623.1:4901101-5114833 GCA_018977245.1 Lethenteron camtschaticum | reverse complement strand
TCACTCCCCTCACTCCCCCACTCTCTCTCACTCCCTCTCTCCACTCCCCCCCTCCCCTCACTCCCCTCACCCCTCTCTCACTCCCCACTCTCTCACTCCCCTCACTCCCCTCTCTCTCACTCCCCACTCTCTCTCACTCCCCTCACTCCCCTCTCTCTCACTCCCACTCTCTCTCACTCCCCACCCCCTCACTCCCCTCACCCCCCTCTCTCTCACTCCCACTCTCTCACTCCCACTCTCTCACTCCCCTCACTCCCCTCCAATCCCCACTCCCCACTCTCTCACTCCCACTCTCTCACTCCCACTCTCTCACTCCCCACTCTCTCACTCCCACTCTCTCACTCCCACTCTCTCACTCCCCTCTCTCACTCCCACTCTCTCACTCCCACTCTCTCACCCCCTCACTCCCNCACTCTCACTCCCCACTCTCTCTCCCACTCTCTCACTCCCACTCTCTCACTCCCTCACTCCCCACTCCCCTCTCTCTCACACCCACTCTCTCACTCCCCTCACTCCCCTCACTCCCACTCTCCCCCACTCTCAAACTCCCCTCACTCCCCTCACTCCCNACCTCTCACTCCCCTCACTCCCCTCACTCCCCACTCTCTCCTCCCACTCTCTCACTCCCCACTCTCTCCTCCCTCACTCCCCACTCTCTCACTCCCACTCTCTCACTCCCTCACTCCCACTCCCACTCTCTCACTCCCACTCTCTCACTCCCACTCTCTCACTCCCCTCACTCCCACTCTCTCACTCCCCCTCTCCACTCCCTCACTCCCCCACTCCCCACTCTCTCACGCCCCACTCTCTCACTCCCACTCTCTCACTCCCCTCACTCCCCTCACTCCCCATCTCCACTCCCCTCACTCCCCTCACTCCCCACTCTCACTCCCCACTCTCTCACTCTCCACTCTCTCTCACTCCCCACTCTCTCACTCCCCACTCTCTCACTCCCCACTCTCTCACTCCCCTCACTCCCCTCACTCCCCATCTCTCACTCCCCATCTCTCACTCCCCACTCTCCACTCCCCACTCTCTCACTCCCACTCTCTCACTCCCCTCACTCCCCACTCTCTCACTCCCCACTCTCCCCACTCCCACTCTCCCCACTCCCCCTCTCCCCACTCTCCCCCCACTCCCCACTCTNCACTCCCTCCCNACAATCCCCTCTCAATCTCGCCACTCTCCCTCCCCTTCTCCCGCGACTCAACGCGCGCACTTCCCGTGTTTAATTGCTTTGTTATTGCGCAGTGACGCCTCCTGAAATCCAAACAAGATCTCACAATCGCACACTCACAATCTCACAGTCACAATCCCACAGTCACAATCCCATACCACAATCCCACAATCACAATCCACACTCACAATCCCATACTCACAATCCCATACTCACAATCCATACTCACAATCCCACAGTACAATCCCACAGTCACAATCCCACACTCACAATGCCATACTCACAATCCCACAGTCACAATCCCACACTCACAATCCATACTCACAATCCCACACTCACAATCCCACAGTCACAATCCTACAGTCACAATCCACACTCACAATACCACACTCACAATCCCACACTCACAATCCCACACTCACAATCCCACACTCACAATCCTACAGTCACAATCCCACACTCACAATCCTACAGTCACAATCCCACACTCACAATACCATACTCACAATCCCACACTCACAATCCCACACTCACAATCCACACTCACAATCCCACAGTCACAATACCACACTCACAATCCCACACTCACAATCCCATACTCACAATCTACAGTCACAATCCACACTCACAATCCCACACTCACAATCCCACACTCACAATCCCACAGTCACAATCCACACTCACAATCCCACACTCACAATCCTATAGTCACAATCTCACACTCACAATCCCACACTCACAATCCTACAGTCACAATCCCACACTCACAATCCCACACTCACAATCCCATACTCACAATCCCACAGTCACAATCCCACACTCACAATCCCACACTCACAATCCTATAGTCACAATCTCACACTCACAATCCACACTCACAATCCTATAGTCACAATCCCACACTCACAATCTCACAGTCACAATCCTATAGTCACAATCCCACACTCACAATCTCACACTCACAATCCTATAGTCACAATCCCACACTCACAATCTCACAGTCACAATCCCACACTCACAATCTCACACTCACAATCCCACAGTCACAATCCACAGTCACAATCCCACACTCACAATCCTACAGTCACAATCCTTCACTCACAATCCCACACTCACAATCCCACAGTCACAATACCACACTCACAATCCCACACTCCCAATCCACAGTCACAATCCCACAATCACAATCCCACAGTCACAATCCCACACTCACAATCCCACAGTCACAATCCCTCACTCACAATCCCACAGTCACAATCCCACATCACAATCCCACACTCACAATCCTACAGTCACAATCCCACATTCACAATCCCACACTCACAATCCCACACTCACAATCCCACACTCACAATCCCACACTCACAATCCTATAGTCACAATCTCACACTCACAATCCACACTCACAATCCTATAGTCACAATCCCACACTCACAATCTCACAGTCACAATCCATAGTCACAATCCCACACTCACAATCTCACAGTCACAATCCCACAATCACAATCTCACACTCACAATCCTATAGTCACAATCTCACAGTCACAATCCCACACTCACAATCTCACACTCACAATCCCACACTCACAATCCCACACTCACAATCCCACACTCACAATCTCACAGTCACAATCCCACAGTCACAATCTCACAGTCACAATCCACAATCACAATCTCACACTCACAATCATATAGTCACAATCCCACACTCACAATCTCACAGTCACAATCCCACACTCACAATCCCACACTCACAATCTCACACTCACAATCCACAGTCACAATCCCTCACTCACAATCCCACAGTCACAATCCTACAGTCACAATCCCACACTCACAATCCCACACTCACAATCCACACTCACAATCCACACTCACAATCCACAGTCACAATCCCACACTCACAATCCCACACTCACAATCCACACTCACAATCCCACACTCACAATCCCACACTCACAATCCACAGTCACAATCCCACAGTCACAATCCACAGTCACAATCCCACACTCACAATCCCACACTCACAATCTCACAGTCACAATCCCACAGTCACAATCCCACACTCACAATCCCACACTCACAATCCACACTCACAATCCCACAGTCACAATCCACACTCACAATCCCACACTCACAATCNCACAGTCACAATCCACAGTCACAATCCCACACTCACAATCCCACACTCACAATCTCACAGTCACAATCCCACAGTCACAATCCCACACTCACAATCCCACACTCACAATCCCACACTCACAATCCCACACTCACAATCTCACAGTCACAATCCCACAGTCACAATCCCACACTCACAATCCACACTCACAATCCCACACTCACAATCCACAGTCACAATCCCACAGTCACAATCCCACACTCACAATCCCACAGTCACAATCCCACACTCACAATCCCACACTCACAATCTCACAGTCACAATCCACACTCACAACCCACACTCACAATCCACACTCACAATCCTCACAGTCACAATCCCACAGTCACAATCCCACACTCACAATCCCACACTCACAATCTCACAGTCACAATCCCACAGTCACAATCCACAGTCACAATCCCACACTCACAATCCCACACTCACAATCCTACAGTCACAATCTCACAGTCACAATCCCACACTCACAATCCCACACTCACAATCTCACAGTCACAATCCCACAGTCACAATCCCACACTCACAATCTCACACTCACAATCCTACAGTCACAATCTCACAGTCACAATCCCACACTCACAATCCCACACTCACAATCTCACAGTCACAATCCCACAGTCACAATCCCACACTCACAATCCCACACTCACAATCCCACACTCACAATCCCACAGTCACAATACCACACTCACAATCCCACACTCACAATCCCACACTCACAATCCACACTCACAATCCCATACTCACAATCCTACAGTCACAATCCCACACTCACAATCCCACACTCACAATCCCACACTCACAATCCCACACTCACTCCACAGTCACAATCCACACTCACAATCCCACACTCACAATCCCACACTCACAATCCCACACTCACAATCCCACAGTCACAATCCCACACTCACAATCCCACACTCACAATCCACAGTCACAATCCACACTCACAATCCACACTCACAATCCCACACTCACAATCCCACACTCACAATCCCATACTCACAATCCTACAGTCACAATCCCACACTCACAATCCCACACTCACAATCCCACACTCACAATCCCACACTCACAATCCCACATCACAATCCCACACTCACAATCCTATAGTCACAATCTCACACTCACAATCCCACACTCACAATCCATAGTCACAATCCACACTCACAATCCNACACTCACAATCCTATAGTCACAATCCCACACTCACAATCTCACAGTCACATCCCACACTCACAATCCTACACTCACAATCCCACAATCACAATCTCACAGTCACAATCATACACAATCCATAGTCACAATCTCACAGTCACAATCCCACACTCACAATCTCACAGTCACAATCCCACACTCACAATCTCACAGTCACAATCCCACACTCACAATCCATAGTCACAATCTCACAGTCACAATCCCACACTCACAATCTCACACTCACAATCAATAGTCACAATCCCACAATCACAATCTCACACTCACAATCATATAGTCACAATCCCACACTCACAATCCACAGTCACAATCCCACACTCACAATCCCACACTCACAATCCCACACTCACAATCTCACACTCACAATCCACACTCACAATCCCACACTCACAATCCACACTCACAATCCCACACTCACAATCACACACTCACAATCCTACAGTCACAATCCCTCACTCACAATCCCACACTCACANTCCCACACTCACAATCTCACACTCACAATCCCACACTCACAATCCTACAGTCACAATCCCTCACTCACAATCCCACACTCACAATCCCACACTCACAATCTCACACTCACAATCCCACACTCACAATCCTACAGTCACAATCCCGCACTCACAATCACACACTCACAATCCCACACTCACAATCCNACAGTCACAATCCCGCACTCACAATCCCTCACTCACAATCCCACACTCACAATCCCACACTCACAATCCCACACTCACAATCACACACTCACAATCCTCACAGTCACAATCCCTCACTCACAATCCCACACTCACAATCCCACACTCACAATCTCACACTCACAATCCTACAGTCACAATCCCACACTCACAATCCCACACTCACAATCTCACTCACAATCCTACAGTCACAATCCCGCATCACAATCACACACTCACAATCTCACACTCACAATCCTACAGTCACAATCCCTCACTCACAATCCCGCACTCACAATCCCACACTCACAATCCCACACTCACAATCCCACACTCACAATCCACACTCANCGGGTTCACAGAGCGCTGCGCTCAGCACTGCACCACTATTGGTCACAAAGACAAAGATCCCCCCCATAGCCTGTATCATACTCCTGGGGCAAGGGCTGTTAGCGAGAACCAATGAAAGCCGGCACGGACACGAGGGGGGTGGCCAACGTCAGCCCGGCCGCCTTTGTCTCCAATGAAATGTTACACACNGCACCACGTACTTATTTAAGGCTGAGCCTGCCCAGGGGAAGCCNACGACTGGTTAGATGATCGCCACCAATGGCAGAGCCACGATTTTCAGGTGGGGGGGGGGGGGGGGCAACGTCTCCAGCAAGCAAAATTATATAAGTTGTTGTTAGTAAGTAAGGAGTTGTTAGTAAGGAGTTGTTAGTAAGTAAGGAGTTGTTAGTAAGGCGTTGTTAGTGAGTAAGGAGTTGTTAGTAAGGAGTTGTTAGTAAGGAGTTGTTAGTAAGGAGTTGTTAGTAAGTAANGAGTTGTTAGTAAGGCGTTGTTAGTGAGTAAGGAGTTGTTAGTGAGTAAGGNGTTGTTAGTGAGTAAGGAGTTGTTAGTAAGGAGTTGTTAGTAAGGAGTTGTTAGTAAGGAGTTGTTAGTAAGGAGTTGTTAGTATGGAGTTGTTAGTATTGTTAGTAAGGAGTTGTTAGTAAGGCGTTGTTAGTATGGAGTTGTTAGTAAGGAGTTGTTAGTAAGGCGTTGTTAGTATGGAGTTGTTAGTATGGAGTTGTTAGTAAGGAGTTGTTAGTAGGAGTTGTTAGTAAGGAGTTGTTAGTGAGTAAGGCGTTGTTAGTAAGGAGTTGTTAGTAAGGACTTGTCCCTTGCTTTGTATTCGACGCGTGTGCGGCGATGCGCAGCCATCGATCGAGGGTCAAATTCGATCCGCGTTGTGTGATTATCGGCATCGCGCTCGCTGAGCTGTTGATGCCTTCAGCGAAGTCGTGGACTGGACACGCGACTTGGCACAATTCTGAGTCGCTTATATCCGCTTTGCCGCTACTTATTGCCAATTGTGGACTCAGACTATTGTCCTATCATCTCATAGAGTGCCTGGCACGTAGTAATATGCTACACGGTGGCAGTGGGGGTCGCAAAATGCCGATTTGTTTACTAATAAACCCCAATGATCCGATCGAAATAGGGATTTCGATCGGATAATTGGGGGGCACGTGCCCCCCCCCACTGTTTTGGGATTCGAACTCGGTCACTGAGCGCTACCCGCCAGCCGCTACCAACCGAGACGAATCTCCAGCCGCCATCCGGTGACGTCAGCGCGGCGCTTGTGCCTGCAGGCCAGGTGGACTTTGAGGCCTTCACGTGAAGCGTCAGAGGCTCGCTGCTGACTGGAGGTCACGGGACAGACCAGGTGCCATGGCTTGACTGATTGAAATGGCTGGCAGATGCGCCACCTATGTCCCTTACTGTGGCAACTTGCTGTGTTTTAGCCGCGCGCCGCTCCGCTCGTTGTTGTGAGCGTCGCTCCTCCGCCCTCCGTTGTTGTTGGAGGGCGACTGCCTCCAACTGCCCAGTAGCGTCCTTCACGAGCCTCCTCCACAGAGGCCGATCTTGACACCGCTGGTACCAGTCATCGGCAAGTCCACTCAGCTCCACGTCCTCCTGTACCACATCACTCCATCTCTTTTCTAGCACGTGCACGCCCATTTAGCCCCTCGATCTGGCCAAACAGACGCTGCTTGGGCATGCGGTGGCTGGGCATGCGGGCTCCATGACCTTACCCGCCGGAGGAGCTCACTGATGGGAATGTATCCGTATCTTTGGAGGATTAGTAAGCTCCTCGCACAATCCAGCCTGGTCAAACTCAGGATGGATCGTGGGCAGTTCAGCCATAAAGTTGAAAGCGGCGTAGATGTTCCATCAGAGGGGTCCACTTATCGTGTGGAGTGACAGACCGGATACTTTCCACGCTGCGTTACGCAGCTGACGAAATTATAATGCAGCTCGGTTGATTCGGAGTAAGACCTCCGCTGGCAAACCGGTGTTAGTCATAAGCGCACAACAAAGATACGGAAATGTTTCCACTCTCTCCACAACTGCTACATCAGTTGAGGGTGGAGTATTGGATGATACTTAATATCTAGTCAGGTGATTGGTTTTGGTGGGGCCTTACCTCTTAATGGCACGCTCCAGGTTCAGCAGCAGAACCTCCAACTCCTTCTCAGAGTGGTAACCACCAGATACCATCGGCATACATCACGTGGTTGACCAGTAGGAAGCCAAACGTTGACCGCACCCGGGCATCGGTCAGCCTCCCATAGTATCTGCACCGGATGGAGATTCCCCCGGTAAAGCCATGGACATCTTCTAGAACTACGTGGTCGTAGATGATGTTAAGTAATGTGGAAGCCAGAGGACATCCCCGTCGTACCCAAACGTGAAGAACTTTACCCGGGCTTGCCCACCATCGTGAAGGTCCTTAATGATTGTGAGCAGCGAGTCAGGGCACACTGACAAAGACCCCCCGTATAGCCTTAACAGACTGTTGCGGCAAGTGCAGTTCGCGAGCACCTATGAAGGCCGGCACGGCACGAGGGGGTGGGTGGCCAGCACCACGCCCGACCGCCTTTGTCTCCCCAGTGGCGATGTTTACACACCTCATCAGGTTCTCATTTGGAGTTGAGTCGACCTATGGGAGGCCCAGGACCAGTTCAGAAAATATAATCGTCACTGGTGGTGTTGGCCGTGAGCGGAATTCGAACTCTGGTCGCCGGGTTCGTAGCGCTACCCGCTATACTACCGACACACACACTGACACACACACTGACACAGACACTGACACACACACACACCGACACACACATTGACACACACAGACACACACACACACGCCGACATACACACCGACACACACACTGACACACACACTGACACACACACCGACACACACACACACACACACCGACACACACACCGACACACACACTGACACACACACCGACACACACACCGACACACACACTGACACACACACCGACACAGACACACACTGACACACACACCGACACACACACCGACACACAACCGATACATACACCGACACACACCGACACACACACTGACACACACACCGACACACACACCGACACAGACACACACTGACACACACACTGACACACACACCGACACACACACCGACACAGACACACACTGACACACACACTGACACACACACCGACACAGACACACACTGACACACACACCGACACACACACNGACACACACACCGACACAGACACACACTGACACACACACTGACACACACACTGACACACACACCGACACCCACACACACCGACACACACACTGACACACACCGACACACACACCGACACACACACTGACACACACACCGACACACACACCGACACACACACCGAGACAGACACACACTGACACACACACAGACACACACACCGACACACACACCGACACAGACACACACTGACACACACACCGACACACACCCGAGATATTAATTTTCCATCCTGGAGTAAATTTCACAATTAAGGGCAAAGTGCGGACGACCCGGTCCCTTGTACCGAGCCGATGATCACCTCGGGGGCGGGTGTGGGTGGGAGTCGGGTGGAGGGCGGGGGAGGCGGAGGGGGGNCTAAAATCCCCGGACCCCGCTGGGGCCGCCCCCCCCCCCCACTTGCCAACGTCGCACTTCTCGCGGCGTCTGCGGGAGCGGTGGCGCAGTGGTTAGCGCACTGCGCAATGAACCCGGTGACCGACCAGAGTTCGATTCCCGCTCACGATCAAGAGGCGATCATTTGAACCGGTGCTGGGTCTTCCCTAGGTCGGCTCAGCCTCAAATGAGTAACTGTAAACATCGCTACTGGGGAGACAATGGCGGTCGGTAGTGGTGCTGGTCACCCACCCCCTTCATCGGCGCTACTTGCTACAGCACTTGGCCCACAGTCTGACAGCTGCTACACGGGGGATCTTTGTCTGTTGTGTGTGTCAGGGTGGAGCTGTGTGCGAGTATGAGTGTATGCCTTGGGAGCGGTGGCGCAGCGGTTAGCGCGCTGCCATAAACGCCCACGGACCAGACGCGTCTGCGTTCGATTCCAGGACACGGCGCTGCACCGGCGGGCGAGCGAAGTTCACACCCGGCGGGCGCGTCCCGGCGGGCGAGGCGAGCTCCCACGAGCACGGCTGGTTGGCTATGTACGGTGCGAAAGAAGTGCAACACACAGCACACGCGGCAGACGTCGACTGCGATCGACTGAGAGCGATGTCCAATGAGGTGGCGATCCATTCCCATCCAGCAATCGGTACGCGACTCGTCCCACGTGACGAGTTACATCCGATTACAGGTGGCAACCTGCGGGTCACTGTCAACATTTTACACAGGGGGGTGGGTGGGGGGGAGGTGGGGGGAGGTGGGGGAGGGGGGGGTGGGGGAGGGTGGGGNAGGGTGGGGGTGGGGGAGGTGGGGGAGGGTGGGGGGGGGGAGGGTGGGGTGGGGAGGGTGGGGGTGGGGGAGGTTGGGAGGGTGGGGGGGTGGGGGAGGGTGGGGGAGGGTGGGGGGGGGAGGGTCGGGGGGGGAGGTGGTGGGAGAGGGAGGGTGGGTGGGGGAGGGTGGGGGAGGGGAGGGTGGGGAGAGGGGGGGAGGGTGGGGGAGGGAGGGTGGGAGAGGGAGGGAGGGAGGAGGTGGGGGAGGGAGGGAGGGGAGGAGGAGGTGGGGAGGGAGGGAGGGAGGAGGAGGTGGGGTGTGGGAGGGAGGGGGGAGGAGGTGGGGTGAGGGAGGGAGGGAGGGAGGAGGTGGGGNTGTNGGGAGGGAGGGAGGGAGGAGGTGGGGGTGTAGGGAGGGAGGGAGGGAGGGGGATGGGGGGTGTAGGGAGGGGGGAGATGCCTCGAGACCGCAGTGTCCAGACCTCTCAATCTCCCCTCGCGGCTCAGTCTGGGGGGGGGGGAGGGGCTGGGGTGCAACAACAGCGGTGAGCAGCGGCTCCAGTGGTGCGCCAGGGCACAGGCGAACACTTGAGTGTGTGTGTACACGTGAGTGTGTGTGTGTACACGTGAGTGTGTGTGTGTACACGTGAGTGTGTGTGTACACGTGAGTGTGTGTACACGTGAGTGTGTGTACACGTGAGTGTGTGTGTACACGTGTGTGTTGTACACGTGAGTGTGTGTGTGTGTACACGTGAGTGTGTGTACGTGTGCGTCTGTGTGTGGTGCCATCTGTTGAGGAAGTACTGAAGGCGATCCGGAGTCTGAGACCGGGGAAGGCACCGGGCAGGGATGGCCTCCCAAGCGAAATGCTGAGGCAGGGTGGCGTTTGTGCACAGACTGCCCTACATGACATCATAACAACAGTCTGGACCGCTGGACATGTTCCGCAGGATTGGAAGGATGCCCTGGTGGTCCCCCTCTTTAAGAAGGGGCACCGCACAGACTGTAACAACTACAGGGGCACCTCACTCCTCAGTGTGCCGGGAAAGGTCCTGGCAAGGATTATTCAACATCGCCTTGTTAGGCACGCTGAGGAGAGGCTTGCGGAGCCCCAATGCGGTTTCAGGAAAGCGCGGTCCTGTACAGACGCCATATTTTATGTCCGTCTGCTACAGCAAAGGTGTAGGGAATTCCAACAAGACCTACATCTCTGCTTTATTGACCTGGTCAAGGCCTATGATACCATCAGTAGGCCTGGGCTCTGGGTTGTTCTTTGTGCTTTCAGAGTCCCTGACCCTCTGCTCACGATCATTAAGGACCTTCATGATGGTGAGCGGACCCGGGTGAAACTACGTGGCAGGGAGTCAGAGCCTTTCCCTGTACACCTTGGGTGTGACAGGGGTGTCCTCTGGCTCACACATTATTTAACATCTATTTTGACCACGTAGTTCGTGAAGCCTTCAATAGCTGTACCGGGGGAATTTCCATTTGGAACAGATATAATGGGAGGCTGATCGATGTCCGGGTGCGATCAAGCATGTTATGTATGCCGATGATTTGGTAATCGCTGCTCACTCAGAGGAGGAGTTGGAGGCGCTGCTGCTGAACCTGGAGCTTGCCACTAAGAGGTTGAGCCTTACCATCAGCCCCACCTAAACTAAGCACCTGCCTGGGTATTTTGTACCATCGGACACTCCACCCCCACAACTCCCAATCGGTGATGGGGCAGTAGTGGAGAGAGTGGAGAGTTTCCCATACCTGGGCAGTGTCATATGACCGGCTCCAGTTTAACAGCAGAGGTCTCACTCCGAATCAGTCGAGCGGCAATATCTTTTCATCGTTTGCGTGTGTGGAAGCTACCTGGTCTGTCGCACCGCACGAAGCTTCAGGTCTTCTCGGCCACAGTCATTCCCTCCCTTCTCTACGCTTGCGAAACGTGGACCCCCCTAATGGAGAATCTGCGCCGGTTAGAAACATTTAGGCTGGCCTGCCTACGATCTATCCTGGGTTTAACCAGGCTGGATTGTGTGAGGAGCTCAGAAATCCTTGAAAGATCTGGGCAAAGCCCCATTGGTGAGCTCTTCCGGCAGGCAAGGCTGCGTTGGCTGGGTCATGTAGCCCGCATGCCCAGCCACCGCATGCCTAAACAGCTTTTGTTCGGCCGGATCGAGAGGGCTAAACGGGCGCGGTACGGGCTAGAGAAGAGATGGAGTGATGTGGTACAGGAGGACGTGGAGCTGAGTGGACTTGCCGATGACTGGTACCAGCGGTGTCAAGATCGGCCTCTATGGAGGAGGCTCGTGAAGGACGCTACTGGGCATTGGAGGCAGTCGCCCTCCAACAACAACGGAGGGCAGAGGAGCGACGGTCACAACAACGAGCGCAGCGCCGGATGGCTAAAGCACAGCAAGTTGGCACAGTAGGGGCACAGGTGGTGCATCAGCCAGTCATCTCGGTCATCTCAGTCAGTCGACCCGTGGCACCTGCTGGGTCTACCCCGTGACCTCCTGCCAGCGGGCGTTCGACACTTCACGTGGCCTCAAGGTGCACATGGCCTGGCACAAGCGTCGTGGTGACGTCACCGCCACTTAGTGGCGAATGGCGGTTGTTGTGTGTGAGGGTGTGTATGTGAGTGTGTGTATGTGAGTGTGTGTGTATGTATGTGTATGAGTGTGTATTGTACACGTGTGTACATGTGTGTGTGTGTGTACACGTGTGTGTACACGTGTGTGTGTGTGTGATTGCTCAACTCTCCTACACCTCCTTCCTAATCTGTGTCGGGGGTCCCCCAGCCCCCTCGCTCTCACCCCCTCACTCTCACCCCCTCGCTCTCACCCCCCTCACTCTCACCCCCTCGCTCTCACCCCCTCACTCTCACCCCCCTCGCTCTCACCCCACTTCTCCCCTCCCGGCATCCTCACTCCCATCTCATCCCCTGCTCTCCCCCCCTTGCTCGTCCCAAGCCCCAAGCCCCCTCCACCACCAAGCACCCCCCCAAAAAAAGCCCCCCCCCCCATGCCCCCCACCTCCCTGGGTGGTCGCCTGGTCGCATGGCAGACACTCTCTGCACTGAATTATACATCACAGGCTGCGGCGCGCGGATTCCGGGCCCGAATTAAAGAGAATAATGAATAGGAGGGATGCATGGGTAATGAATAGGGGGGGGGGGTGCATGGGTAATGCATGGCGGAGACACGGGGAGACGACGCGGAGAGGGGATGGGGTTGAGGAAAGGGAGAGAGGGGAAGGGAGAGGAAGAGCGTGGAGGAAGAGGAGGAGAGAGGGAGGGAGAGGGGAGAAGAGAGGGATGGGGAACATAGACATGGAGTTGGGAGAGAGGGGTAGAGAGAGGGGTAGAGAGAGGGGTAGAGAGAGGGGTAGAGAGAGGGGTAGAGAGAGGGGGCAGAGAGAGGGGTAGAGAGAGGGGTAGAGAGAGGGGTAGAGAGAGAGGCAGAGAGAGGGGTAGAGAGAGGGGCAGAGAGAGGGGTAGAGAGAGGGGAGAGAGAGGGGTAGAGAGGGTAGAGAGAGGGGTAGAGAGAGGGGTAGAGAGAGGTGGTAGAGAGAGGGGTAGAAGAGAGGGGGAGGAGAGCAGAGCGTGAAATATTTTGTGAAATCTTTCATTTAAAAGGGGCGGGAGGGCAAATAAAGCGAAGCATTGAAAAAAAACCGAAATGATGAACGAAGCAAAGTGCCGACGACACCGAGCATCTTGTACTTGTTTCCTCTGATCGTGGGAAAGAAGAGAGGGAAGGGAAGAGAAGGGAGAAGAGAGGGGCGAGAGGGAGAGGGGAGGGGGAGGAGGGAGCTGTCCACTCAGCACCCCCCCAGACCCCCCCGCCTCTGGGGATTTGGGATTAGACGAATCGCCACGAGGCCTCCATTCCGTCCCAGCGCCCCTTTCCCTCCGTTTAGCTGCTCGCGTCGAGATGAGCGCGGCGCCTCTAGCGGCTGCAGGGAACCGCGAGAGGGTCATATTCTTAGGTTTTTTCGGTAAAGTCACGTAGGTAAAACATCAACATTAATAAAAAATAAAATAAAACAAAAATCACGACGTTTCGGAGGCAACACAAGTCTCCGTCATCAGGTGGGACCGTCACAGCCGGATTAGCTGCATCAAGTGAGGCAATGTTTCAAGATGTAATCCCTTAAATAGCAAGTTGAGGGGAGGAGAGGGGGGGGGGAGCTCATCAGAGAGGGTTGTTGTAGCCAGCAGCGCCACCCAACTCGTCCTGTCCTCGCGCAAACCACCACCACCACCACGCTGCGTCTCTCCGCGTTCACCAAATCACTCCTCCCCATCCACATACAAGTTCACTCGTCCCACGCTGCACGCGCCAGATGATTGTTAAACACGTTCTGCACATGACGCGCGAAGCAAAAAACGCTGTCTGCATCACGTGGTCAACATGAAACACAGGCACACACACACACGTACAACAAAAGCAGCCGCCATTCGCCACTAAGTGGCGGTGACGTCACCACGACGCTTGTGCCAGGCCAGGTGCACGTTAAGACCACGTGAAGTGTCGAACGCCCGCTGGCAGGAGGTCACGTGGCAAACCCAGGTGCCATGGGTCGACTGACTGAGATGACAGGCCGATGCACCACCTGTGCCCCCGACTTTGCCAACTTGCTGTGCTTTAGCCGCGCGGCGCTCCGCTGGTTGTTGTGAGCGTAGCTCCTTTGCCCTCCGTTGTTGTTGGAGGGCGACTGCCTCCAACGGCACAGTAGCAGCGTCCTTCACGAGCCTCCTCCACAGAGGCCGATCTTGACACCGTGGTACCGGTCATCAGCAAGTCCACTCAACTCCACGTCCTCCTGTACCACATCACTCCATCACTTATCTAGCCCGTGCTGCGCTCGTTTAGCCCCCTCTATCCGGCCGAACAAAAGCTGTATAGGCATGCGGTGGCTGGGCATGCGGGCTACATGACCCAGCCAACGCAGCCTTGCCTGCCGGAGGAGCTCACCGATGGGACTTTGCCCAGATCTTTCAAGGCTTTGTGAGCTCCTCACGCAATCCAGCCTGGCAAGCGTAGAGAAGGAGGGCATGGCTGTGGCCGAGAAGACCTGAAGCTTCGTGTGGAGCGACAGACCAGGTAGCTTCCACACAGCGTTACGCAGCCAATGAAAATATATTGCCGCTCGACTGATAGGGAGTGAGACCTCTGCTGTCAAACCGGAGCCGGTCTTGAGCACACTGTCCATGTATGTGAAACTCTCCACTCTCTCCACAATGCCCCATCACCAATTGGAGTTGTGGGGTGGAGTGTCTGATGGTACAAAATACCCAGGCAGGTGTTTAGTTTTGGTGGGGCTGATGGTAAGGCCCCACCTCTTAGTGGCACGCTCCAGGTCAGCAGCAGCAGCAGCGCCTCCAACTCCTCCTCTGAGTGAGCAGCAATTACCAGATGGCACACACGTAGAACACGTGTACACACACGGAATACGTGTACACACACGGAATACGTGTACACAGACAAACACACACTGAGATCTCAGCCCTAATATGAACCGTCTCTATGAACGCTGCACACATCAAGGCGGTGTCAGGCCAATGCCGCCAACACTCCGAGCGGCGAATCGGGGCGACTGGCCCGGACCCCGCGCTTTAGGGGGCGGGCCGCGCTTAGGCGCCACAGTGGTGACAGATCCACTTCAGTTTGAACGCGCAGTACATCACCCACTCTCTCTCCCCGTCTCCACTGCCCTTGTCTCTCAGCTATGACGTATGCGCTGTGGAGCAGGATGTTTGCCCGAAACGTCATTTTCTAGTTTTTTCATGTAACTGTTGATATATTTAATTATGATTTTCATTTAAAGTCCACACAATGCCATTGACGATGTGTGTTGGCATTTGTATAATACGTAATTATTCATGTTGGTGTGAATTACGATTCCCGCTGACGGCCTCCCTAGGTCCACTCAGCCTCAAATGGGTACCTGGCGCGGTGTCTAAACATCGTGGGTGGGTGGGTGAGTGGATGAGTGGGTGAGTGAGTGGGTGAGTGGGTGGGTGAGTGAGTGGGTGAGTGGGTGGGTGGGTGGGTGAGTGAGTGGGTGGGTGAGTGGGTGGGTGAGTGGGAGGGTGGGTGAGTGGGTGGGTGAGTGGGAGGGTGAGTGGGTGAGTGGGTGGGTAAGTGGGTGGGTGAGTGGGTGAGTGGGTGAGTGGGTGGGTGAGTGGGTGGGTGGGGAGGGTGAGTGGGTGGGTGGGTGAGTTGGGTGAGTGGTGGGTGAGTGGGTGGGTGGGTGGGTGAGTGGGTGGGTGAGTGGGTNGGTGGTGGGTGAGTGGGTGGGTGAGTGGGAGGGTGAGTGGGTGGGTGGGTGAGTAGGTGGGTGGGTGGGTGGGTGAGTGGGTGGGTGAGTGGGTGGGTGGGTGGGTGGGTGAGTGGGTGGGTGAGTGGTGGGTGAGTGGGTGGGTGGGTGAGTGGGTGGGTGGGTGAGTGGGTGGGTGGGTGAGTGGGTGGGTGGGTGAATGGGTGAGTGGGTGAGTGGGTTGGTGGGTGGGTGAGTGGGTGAGTGGGTGAGTGAGTGGGTGGGTGAGTGAGTGAGTGAGTGGGTGAGTGGGTGGGTCGGTGAGTGGGTGAGTGAGTGGTGGGTGGGTGAGTGGGTGGGTGAGTGGGTGAGTGGNTGAGTGAGTGGGTGGGTGAGTGAGTGGGTGGGTGGGTGAGTGGGTGGGTGAGTGGGTGAGTGGGTAAGTGAGTGGGTGAGTGGGTGAGTGGGTGGGTGAGTGGCTGGTGAGTGGGTGGGTGGGTGAGTGGGTAAGTGAGTGGGTGGGTGAGTGGCTGGTTGAGTGAGTGGGTGAGTGGGTGAGTGGGTGGGTGAGTGGGTGTTGAGTGGGTGGGTGAGTGGGTGAGTGGTGGGTGGGTGAGTGGGTGTGTGGGTGGTGGGTGGGTGAGTGGTTGAGTGGGTGGGTGGGTGAGTGAGTGAGTGGGTGGGTGAGTGGGTGGGTGAGTGGGTGAGTGGGTGGGTGAGTGGTGGGTGAGTGGGAGGGTGAGTGGGTGAGTGGGTGAGTGAGTGGGTGAGTGGGTGAGTGGGTGAGTGAGTGGGTGAGTGAGTGGNTGAGTGAGTNGTGGGGGTNAGTGGTGAGTGAGTGGTGGGTNAGTGGGTGAGTGGTGGTGAGTGAGTGGGTGAGTGAGTGTGGTGGGTNAGTGGGTGGGTNAGTGGGTGAGTGGTGAGTGGTGGGTGGGTGAGTGGGTGAGTGAGTGGGTGGGTGAGTGGGTGTGTGAGCCAATGCTGCTTAGATCACGGCACTCCCAGAAGGAAAGCCGGCGTGGCTCACGGCGTAGGTATCATAACACGTGTCGAGGTACAGACCCTACATAGTTATAGAGTGTATGTGTGCATGGTATGTGTGTACATGTAGATATGAGAAGGAGTCGAGTCAGCAGCAAGGCAGCGGGCGTCGCTACGGAGGTCGCCACGGAGTGCGCAGTCGGTGCAACTGCGCCGGGCCCCACAGGACGGAGATCGCTCCAAAGGGGGCGGGGCAGTGGGGGAGACGAGGCATGGGAGAGAATGAAATACTGCGACTGATGATGATGCTTCTGCTGCTGATGCTGCTGATGATGATGATTCTGCTGCTGCTGCTGATGATGATAATGCTTCTTCTGCTGATGATGCTGCTGCTTCTGCTGCTGATGATGATAATGCTTCTTCTGCTGATGNATCTGCTGCTGTTGATGATGATGATTCTTCTGCTGATGATGCTGCTGCTGATGATGCTTCTGCTGTTGATGATGCTGCTGCTGATGATGCTTCTGCTGTTGATGCTGCTGCTGCTGATGATGATGCTGCTGATGATGATGTGGATATCGATGTCTTGGCTTAGTCGCGATCGCTCCTCGCGGCTTCGATCGGAGCCGCGTGCCCAGGAGACCGAGACCACGAAATCGATAACTACAACAACCACAACAACCACCACAACCACTACAACCACCACAACAACTACAACAACTACAACCACACAACCACAACAACCACCACAACCACAACAACCACAACAACCAACAACCACCACAACAACTACAACAACTACAACAACCACCACCACAACAACCACAACAACCACAACAACCACAACAACAACTACAACAACCACAACAACCACCACAANTACAACAACCACAACAACCACAACCACAACAACCACAACAACTACAACCACTACCACGATAACCACCACAACAACTACAACAACCACAACAACCACAACAACCACTCACAACAACTACAACCACAACCACCACAACAACTACAACAACACCAACTACCACAACAACCACTACAACCACCAAAACAACTACAACAACTACAACAACCAAAACAACCACTACAACCACGACAACCACTACAACTACAACAACCACTACAACAACTACAACAACCACAACCACAACAACTACAGCCACAACTACAAAAACCACTACAACCACAGCCACCACAACACACTACAACTACAACCACCACAACAACAACCACTACTACTATTACATCCACCACAACCACCACTACAACCACCACTACCACCAAAACCACAGCCACCACATCTACAACCACCATAACCACAACAACCACTACAACAACCATAACCACCACAATTACAACCACCACAACTACAGCAACTACCACAACCACAGTCACCACAACCACTACATCCACCGCAATCATAATCACCACATTCACAGCCACAACAGCTACAACCACACCACAACAATCACAAAAACCTCAGCAACCACAACCATTAAAGACATAACAGTCACAACCACAACAACCACAGTCACCAACTTGATGATCGAGTTTGAACACTCTTCTCTCGAGAACTGCGTTTGTGTCCAGTTTATTGTCCTTCCCCACCACCTCCAGCTACAGTGAGGGAAAAAAAGTATTTGATCCCCTGCTGATTTTGTACGTTTGCCCACTGACAAAGCAATGATCAGTCTATGATTTTAATGGTAGGTTTATTTGAACAGTGAGAGACAGAATAACAACAAAATCCAGAAAAACGCATGTCAAAAATGTTATAAATCGATTTGCATTTTAATGAGGAAATAAGTATTTGACCCCCTCTCAATCAGAAAGATTTCTGGCTCCCAGGGGTCTTTTATACAGGTAACGAACTGAGATTAGGAGCACACTCTTAAAGGGAGTGCTCCTAATCTCAGCTTGTTACCTGTATAAAAGACACCTGTTCACAGAAGAAATCAATCAATCAGATTCCAAATTCTCCACCATGGCCAAGACCAAAGAGCTCTCCATGGATGTCAGGGACAAGATTGTAGACCTACACAAGGCTGGAATGGGCTACAAGACCATCGCCAAGCAGCTTGGTGAGAAGGTGACAACAGTTGGTGCGATTATTCGCAAATGGAAGAAACACAAAAGAACTGTCAATCTCCCTCGGCCTGGGGCTCCATGCAAGATCTCACCTCGTGGAGTTGCAATGATCATGAGAACGGTGAGGAATCAGCCCAGAACTACACGGGGGATCTTGTCAATGATCTCAAGGCAGCTGGGACCATAGTCAACAAGAAAACAGTTGGTAACGCACTACGCCGTGAAGGACTGAAATCCTGCAGCGCCCGCAAGGTCCCCTGCTCAAGAAAGCACATATACATGCCCGTCTGAAGTTTCCAATGAACATCTGAATGATTCAGAGGACAACTGGGTGAAAGTGTTGTGGTCAGATGAGACCAAAATGGAGCTCTTTGGCATCAACTCAACTCGCGTGTTTGGAGGAGGAAGAATGCTGCCTATGACCCCAAGAACACCAACCCCACCGTCAAACGTGGAGGTGGAAACATTATACTTTGGGGGTGTTTTTCTGCTAAGGGACAGGACAACTTCACCGCATCAAAGGGACGATGGACGGGGCCATGTACTGTCAAATCTTGGGTGAGAACCTCCTTCCCTCAGCCAGGGCATTGAAAATGGGTCATGGATGGGTGTTCCAGCATGACAATGACCCAAGACACACGGCCAAGGCATCAAAGGAGTGGCTCAAGAAGAAGCATATTAAGGTCCTGGAGTGGCCTAGCCAGTCTCCAGACCTTAATCCCATAGAAAATCTGTGGAGGGAGCTGAAGGTTCGAGTTGCCAAACGTCAGCCTCGAAACCTTAATGACTTGGAGAAGTTTCGATTTAAAGCTTTCGTGACTGCAGGGATTCATCTTCTTGGTTCTTTCGGTAAAGTCACGTAGAAGGGAAGTAATAAAATAATAAAATAAAACATAATAAAACAATTCTCACGACGTTCGGCCACAACGCAAGCAGCCGTCCTCAGGTGAAAACCAGGTCCGTCGAGGCGACAGAGTCTGAATGAAACAGCACACGAGCTTGGAGCATATATATAAGCTGGGCGCATTGACAAAGGAATTTGCATATTAAAAGGAATTTAGCATATTTATGGGAAATGCAGGAATGTGATTAGTACTGCATATGCATGTGCATTATGCAGGATTAACAGCATCAAAGGGAGCTGCAGTTACTGCTGCTGCTGCAATTGCTGCTGCCGCAGCAGCTGCTGCAGCAGTTGCTGCTGCTGCAGTTTCTGCTGCTGCTGCAGTTGCTGCTGCTGCTGCAGTTGCTGCTGCACTTGCTGCTGCTGCACTTGCTGCTGCTGCTGCAGTTGCTGCCTTATCCATTTTAATATAACACTATGTATTATTCTACCCACCCTAATGTGTATCATACTGCTATATGTTTACTGTACAATTACGACACCATACATTACTCTGCACACTGCACCATGCCAGTGAGTGGAACGCGGTCTGAAAGTCACCGTTAACGTGAACACAATCAGTTAAGATCCGAAATGGTTTATTACGTCCTTCCAATGATTGCTAAGCCAGAATCCATCTTCTCGGTTGAAATTGTCTCTGTGTTTGTATATGTGGATCGCCTCATGAACGAATCTCTCATGATAGCCAGATGGCTTGCAGAGAACCTCTGTCTTGGAAAAGTCAATGTCATGTGAGCCCACTGAATTGTAACAGTGATCTGCCACGGCTGAGGGNATTCGTTCATGAGGCGATCCACATATACAAACACAGAGACAATTTCAACCGAGAAGATGGATTCTGGCTTAGCAATCATTGGAAGGACGTAATAAACCATTTCGGATCTTAACTGATTGTGTTCACGTTAACGGTGACTTCAGACCGCGTTCCACTCACTGGCATGGTGCAGTGTGCAGAGTAATGTATGGTGTCGTAATTGTACAGTAAACATATAGCAGTATGATACACATTAGGGTGGGTAGAATAATACATAGTGTTATATTAAAATGGATAAGGCAGCAACTGCAGCAGCAGCAGCAAGTGCAGCAGCAGCAGCAAGTGCAGCAGCAGCAGCAACTGCAGCAGCAGCAGCAACTGCAGCAGCAGCAGAAACTGCAGCAGCAGCAACTGCTGCAGCAGCGGTGCTGCGGCAGCAGCAATGCAGCAGCAGCAGTAACTGCAGCTCCCTTTGATGCTGTTAATCCTGCATAATGCACATGCATATGCAGTACTAATCACATTCCTGCATTTCCCATAAATATGCTAAATTCCTTTTAATATGCAAATTCCTTTGTCAATGCGCCCAGCTTATATATATGCTCCAAGCTCGTGTGCTGTTTCATTCAGACTCTGTCGCCTCGACGGACCTGGTTTTCACCTGAGGACGGCTGCTTGCGTTGTGGCCGAAACGTCGTGAGAATTGTTTTATTATGTTTTATTTTTATTATTTTATTACTTCCCTTCTACGTGACTTTACCGAAAGAACAAGAAGACTTGGAGAAGATCTGCAAAGAGGAGTGGGACAAAATCCATCCTGAGATGTGTGCAAACCTGGTGGCCAACTACAAGAAACGTCTGACCTCTGTGATTGCCAACAAGGGGTTTGCCACGAAGTACTAAGTCATGTTTTGCAGAGGGTCAAATACTTATTTCCCTCACTAAAATGCAAATCAATTTATAACATTTTTGACATGCGTTTTTCGGGATTTTGTTGTTGTTATTCTGTCTCTCACTGTTCAAATAAACCTACCATTAAAATTATAGACTGATCATTTCTTTGTCAGTGGGCAAACGTACAAAATCAGCAGGAGATCAAATACTTTTTTCCCTCACTGTAGCACGAATGGCGACGTACGGTGGTGGTGGTGGTGAGTGTTGGTGGTGGTGAGTGTTGGTGGTGAATGATGGTGGTGGTGGTGGTGAGTGTTGGTGGTGTTGGTGGTGAGTGTTGGTGGTGGTGATGCTGGTGGTGGTGAGTGTTGGTGAGTGGTGCTGGTGGTGTTGGTGGTGAGTGTTGGTGGTGGTGATGGTGGTGTTGGTGGTGCTGGTGATGGTGGTGCTGGTGGTGCTGGTGGTGGTGAGTGTTGGTGAGTGGTTGGTGGTGTNGGTGGTGCTGGTGGTGCTGGTGGTGCTGGTGATGGTGGTGCTGGTGGTGCTGGTGATGTGGTGCTGGTGGTGATGGTGGTGAGTGGTGCTGGTGGTGAGTGTTGGTGAGTGGTGCTGGTGGTGTTGGTGGTGAGTGATGGTGCTGGTGGTGCTGGTGGTGCTGGTGCTGGTGGTGCTGGTGGTGGTGGTGTTGGTGAGTGTTGGTGAGTGGTGGTGCGTGGTGGTGAGTGTTGGTGGTGGTGATGGTGGTGATGGTGGTGGTGGTCAGTGCTGGCTGCGGGGACGGGGCTTGCCTGTGGTTTTGGGGGTCACGGCGGCTGCGGAATCGGAATCCTCCCGATTTGGAGCCCGGCGCTAAGCGAGGTCACGCGGCCCGCGCCGCCTCTGTGGGGCCCTTTGTGAGCGCCGCGGCCTCGCTCGCAGCCGCAACACCGACGGCATTGTCTGCATTATTTGTTTATTTGTCTAAATATTCGGCGCTTTATTCGTTTGCGACCACATCGATCGCGCCACGCTGGTGCGGAGCGGCAGCGTGCGTGAGAGTGCGTGCGTGTGATGATGTCACGTGTCCGTGTGTGTGTACTACTCGCTTACAGCACTTGCCTCAATAGGCTATACGGG
Organism: Lethenteron camtschaticum; assembly: GCA_018977245.1. Classification (NCBI taxonomy): domain Eukaryota; kingdom Metazoa; phylum Chordata; class Hyperoartia; order Petromyzontiformes; family Petromyzontidae; genus Lethenteron; species Lethenteron camtschaticum. The sequence goes on along the minus strand of MU249623.1, from coordinate 5,091,814 downwards.
CGGCCTTTGTCTTTGTGTGTGTACGAGTGTCGACTCAGCCACAAATGAGTATCATATGTGATGTGTAACATCGCCACTGGGGAGACAAAGGCGGCCGGGCGTGGTGCTGGCCACCCNTCGTGTGCCGTGCCGGCCTTCATCGGTGCTGCTACTCGCTAACAGCACTTGCCCCAACGGTCTGTTAAAGGCTATACAGGGGACCTTTGTCTTTGTTGGTTTGTGTGTTTGTATGTTCATTGGTTTAAATGTGTGTTTGTGCATGTTTACGTGTGTGTGTGTGACTGGCTGAGTGTTCTTTGTTTCAGTGTGTGACAGGGACTGAGTATAAGAAGCGAGCCTTCGACACTTCACGTGATGGCCGAAGACGCCCGGATCTGCGCTACGCAGCCGACAAGAAGATCATGCCGCTCCACTGAGTCCAAGTGAGGCTCCCCCAGCCAGAGCGGAGTTGGTCATAAGCACACTGCCCAGGTACGGGAACTCCTCCACTCTCTCCACAACTGGCCCATCACTCATGGGGAGTTGAGGGAGGGGAGCATTTTGTGACATACAACACCGAAGCAGGTTTCTTTGTTCTTGTGAGGCCGATGATGAGGCGCCGTCTCTGCCGGCACGCTCCAGGTTCAACAACAGCGTCTGCTCGGAGTGACCAAGAATCACCAGAGCATCCGCAAAGATAATGAGTGACCAGGAGCCCTTGAATTGCACGCAAGCATCAATCAGCCTCCTATTGTATCTGCTGTACGGGATGGAAATTATTTGGCTACAGCCATGGAAAGTTTCTTGAATTACGTGGTCAAATAAGATGTAAAAGAATACTGGTAGGAACCACCTGGTTCCACCAGCCCAGAGGATTATTGTGCCCGTCCGTTCGTCGTGGATCAAAATGGGAGGGTGGGCTGGGTGGAGAGGGGAGGGTGGGGAGGGGCTGGGTGGGGAGAGGCTGGTCACCCCGTGGTGCCCTTATAAAACTCAACGTTTAACCTACTCACGCCGGCTTGTGCCCGCCCTCACAGTCGGGTATATTTGCGGAATACACCACGCCGCCGTTGACCCTGGCCATTGACCGAGCAACCCAACGTTCCTACCAGCTCCCTCTGCAGGAATGTGTTGTGGGAGCCAGAGGAAATTCCCTGTCGCACCAAAAGGTGAACAGGTAATGGTTCTGACTCCTTACCACACAGCTTTATCCGAGCTCCGGGTCGTCTCAGCCGAGGTTTTGCTCTCCCTTCTCTCTGCTTGCGTGGACCCCATTCTAGGTCCTCTCAGTGAGCCCCCTCCGGAGGGCGAAGGAGCGACGCTCACAACAACGAGCGGAGCGCCAGGCGGATAAAACACAGAAAATTGGCACAGTGGGGGCACAGTGGTGCATCTGCCAGCCATCTCAGTCAACCCATGGCACCTGGGTCTGTCCCGTGGCCTCCTGCTAGCAGCGAACCTTCGATATTTCACGTGGCCTCAAGGTGCACCCAGCCTGGCACAAGCGCTGTGGTGACGTGCGGCGTCTGTTGTGTATCGTGGTGGCGTGGCTCGGTGTGTGCAGAGGCGCGGCATCCTCCACCTGTTCCCATTTCTCCTCCACCTCCTCTCGCACCACCTCCTCCGCCTCCCCCGGCCCCCCCTCTCCGCGGCGCGTGTTGATGGGTCGCGCATTGATTGTCACAGAGGCTGGAGACGCGAGTCGAGGCGGTGACCTTCTCCCTCTCTCGCTCCCTCCTCCTCCTCGCCGCTCCGCGCGGCTGTCCCAATTTTCAGATTTGGCAAGAAAATGAAATCCACCGCTGAGTTCATCGGCGAGAGGCGGCGCCATCCATTTATTTCTTTGTTTGTCTCCAAACTCCGCGCTCCGCTTGGATTTCGCGTCAGGGCTCCTCCAAGGCGAAACCCCGTCCAGGACGCGGCCACACTCAGCGGTGGTGCCGGTTGTGTTGGCTGCGGTGGTGCCGGTTGTGTTGGCTGCGGTGGTGCCGGTTTGGTTGCTGCGGTGGTGGTGTGTTGGCTGCGGTGGTGCCGGTTGTGTTGGCTGCGGTGGTGCCGGTTGTGTTGGCTGCGGTGGTGCCGGTTGTGTTGGCTGCGGTGGTGCCGGTTGTGTTGGCTGCGGTGGTGCCGGTTGTGTTGGCTGCGGTGGTGCCGGTTGTGTTGGCTGCGGTGGTGCCGGTTGTGTTGGCTGCGGTGGTGCCGGTTGTGTTGGCTGCGGTGGTGCCGGTTGTGTTGGCTGCGGTGGTGGCTGCGGTGGTGGCTGCGGTGGTGGCGGTGGTGACAATGCCAAAGGTAGTGTAGCGGACAGCGCGTTGCGCTACGAACCCAACGACCAGAGTTTGATTCCCGCTCACGGCCATCAACTCCGGTGACGATTATCTGAACCGGTCCTGGGGCCTCCCCTAGGTCGACTCAGCCTCAAATGAGCATCATATGCGAGGTGTTAACATTCCCACTCGGGGAGACAAAGGCGGCCGGGCGTGGTGGCTGGCCACCCCTCGTGTGCGTGCCGGCGGCCTTCACGGGTGCTCGCTAACAGCACTTGCCCTACAGTCTACTCGGGCGACACGAGGCATATTTGTCTTGGGTGGTTATGTTGTTAGTTGTGGTATTGCTGCTGCTGCTGGTGGTGTTGTTGTTGTTGCAAGCGTGGTGGTGAGGGTTGCTGGATCACTCAGAGATCTGTGTATTGCAGCTGCGTGCTGGGTGGTGACCACAAGGCGGCAGTACAGCAAGCGGATCACGAACCCGGCGATGTGATGGGGAGCTTTGAATCCGCCCCTCCCTCCAACCCCCACCACCTCCTCCACCTCCTCCTCTTCCTCCTCCTCGCAGCTGCTGCTGCTGCTGGAGGACCACTCTTCCACCCTCCTCTCATCCTTCCTCTCTCCACCCCTCTCCTCCACCCCTCTCCNTCATCTCCACCCCTCTCCTCTCATCTCCACCCCTCCCNTCCTCTCATCTCCACCCTATCCTCTCTCTCCTCTCATCTCACCCCTCTCCTCTCTCTCATCTCCTCTCNCNTCTCCTCTCATCTCCCCCCCTCCTCTCATCTCCACCCCTCTCATCTCCACCCCTCTCCTCTCATCTCCACCCTCCTCTCATCTCCTCTCTCTCCTCTCATCTCCACCCTCTCCTCTCTCTCCTCTCATCTCCACCCCACTCGTCTCTCTCCCCTCTCTCTCTCCTCTCCCCCCCACCCACTCCTCGTTGAGCCTCTCACTGTGCAATTAAAAACATTGTAATTAGCGCATTTGCAGCACTGGTAAATTAAAATAATTGTCGTTTTAATTAAAAACTTGACCTCTGCGTGTGTGGGATGCTCCGGAGCTCGGCACGTGATCACTGCGAGGTGCCAGCGCGTCAGATTCCGTGCTATGAGAAGGAATTCGGTGCCTTCCTTAAGAAATAAAACAATAATTGCATCGAAAAATAGATACATATTGTTGTGTGTGCACACATACAATACACACAGTGGGGAGCGGTGGCGCTGCAGTTAGCGTGCTGCACTGCGAACCCGGTATGGGTGTGCAAGTGGTGCTGGCCACCCCCCCCTCGTGTGCCGTGCCGGAGTTTACAGGTGCTGCTGCTCGGTAACAGCACTTGCCCCAACAGTCTGTTAAGGCTATGCGGGGGATCTTTGTCTTTTGTCTCAGACACGTACTAAAGACAAAGATCACCCGGATAGCGTCCACACATGTATTGGGGGCAAGTGGCGCTCGAGGGAGCCGTGGGCTCGAGGTTGGCCGGGAGGGGGTTCGTGGCGTCGCGGTCGGAGGCAACCGCAGACCCCGCCGCGTCCCACCACGCACAATGGAGACGCAGCACCACTCCGCACAGACAGACGCAAGAATCCATTGCCCTGCTGTTCCCACTGCCACGTGGCTCGCTGGCCGCCCGAGGCGACACTCGCCGCCTGGAGCCCGTGGGCTCCTCTTCTCGCCGTTGTTCCCGTGCCGATTCAGTTCGCTTCACCGCTCTGCCACTGTGTCTGCGTCTGCCACTGTGTCTGCGTCTGCCACTGTGTCTGCGTCTGCCACTGTGTCTGCTTCTGCCACTGTGTCTGCGTCTGCCACTGTGTCTGCCACTGTGTCTGCTTCTGCCACTGTGTCTGCGTCTGCCACTGTGTCTGCTTCTGCCACTGTGTCTGCTTCTGCCACTGTGTCTGCGTCTGCCACTGTGTCTGCTTCTGCCACTGTGTCTGCGTCTGCCACTGTGTCTGCTTCTGCCACTGTGTCTGCTTCTGCCACTGTGTCGCTTCTGCCACTGTGTCTGCGTCTGCCACTGTGTCTGCTTCTGCCACTGTGTCTGCGTCTGCCACTGTGTCTGCGTCTGCCACTGTGTCTGCTTCTGCCACTGTGTCTGCCACTGTGTCTGCTTCTGCCACTGTGTCTGCGTCTGCCACTGTGTCTGCTTCTGCCACTGTGTCTGCTCTGCCACTGTGTCTGCTTCTGCCACTGTGTCTGCTTCTGCCACTGTGTCTGCTCTGCCACTGTGTCTGCTTCTGCCACTGTGTCTGCGTCTGCCACTGTGTCTGCTCTGCCACTGTGTCTGCTTCTGCCACTGTGTCTGCGTCTGCCACTGTGTCTGCTTCTGCCACTGTGTCTGCGTCTGCCACTGTGTCTGCTTCTGCCACTGTGTCTGCTTCTGCCACTGTGTCTGCGTCTGCCACTGTGTCTGCTTCTGCCACTGTGTCTGCGTCTGCCACTGTGTCTGCGTCTGCCACTGTGTCTGCTTCTGCCACTGTGTCTGCGTCTGCCACTGTGTCTGCTTCTGCCACTGTGTCTGCTTCTGCCACTGTGTCTGCTTCTGCCACTGTGTCTGCGTCTGCCACTGTGTCTGCGTCTGCCACTGTGTCTGCTTCTGCCACTGTGTCTGCGTCTGCCACTGTGTCTGCTTCTGCCACTGTGTCTGCGTCTGCCACTGTGTCTGCTTCTGCCACTGTGTCTGCTTCTGCCACTGTGTCTGCGTCTGCCACTGTGTCTGCTTCTGCCACTGTGTCTGCTTCTGCCACTGTGTCTGCGTCTGCCACTGTGTCTGCTTCTGCCACTGTGTCTGCTTCTGCCACTGTGTCTGCTTCTGCCACTGTGTCTGCGTCTGCCACTGTGTCTGCTTCTGCCACTGTGTCTGCGTCTGCCACTGTGTCTGCTTCTGCCACTGTGTCTGCTTCTGCCACTGTGTCTGCGTCTGCCACTGTGTCTGCTTCTGCCACTGTGTCTGCTTCTGCCACTGTGTCTGCGTCTGCCACTGTGTCTGCTTCTGCCACTGTGTCTGCTTCTGCCACTGTGCCTGCTTCTGCCACTGTGTCTGCTTCTGCCACTGTGTCTGCGTCTGCCACTGTGTCTGCTTCTGCCACTGTGTCTGCTTCTGCCACTGTGTCTGCGTCTGCCACTGTGTCTGCTTCTGCCACTGTGTCTGCTTCTGCCACTGTGCCTGCTTCTGCCACTGTGTCTGCCACTGTGTCTGCTTCTGCCACTGTCTGCGTCTGCCACTGTGCCGACTCTACCCTGTCTCTGCAGTTCTCACCTGGCGACACGTCAACTTGATCGCCTTAGAGCTCATCGGATTCCTGAAGTAGAAATACATCATTTGGATTCTAACGTATCTCTCTGTATCATCTCGATGTGTCTCTGCGGGTCTTTACGCATCTCTGCACCGAGCGCTCCCTCTGAATCTCTACGGGTCTCTGTGTCTCTCTCTCTCCCCGTGGTCGCGTGGATTTGTCTCCGGCTCCTCTGACTTTCCCATTCACATTTAGACATCGCCACGCTGAGCTATCATCATTCCGATGGGCAGGTCGCTTGTGAAAAATATCTCCACAGCCCAAGTGGGTGTTGCCTGCTACAATACGAAGTGAGCGAGTGAGTAAAACACCGATTCCCTCTCCGGAAACCCGGTGTGCCCGTGGGCCCGGTCAACTCGCTTCACGCGCCCCATTGTGTGTGTGTGGTTAGTTGTCCTTCCCCACGCACCCACGATTAGCACGGGTGGCTACGTACGGTGCGAAAGAAGTTCAACGCACGTGCATTTACACAGCACGCGCACATGACACACTACGCGTGTTCACAGGCGGCGTCTCCCCCCCTCCCCCATCCTCTCTCTCTCCACGTGTGAGCCGCTCTTGTTGCTACTGCCGCTTTGGACATTTTTGAACGCCTCCACCAAAGTGGTCGGTTTAACGATGTCACAAGTTGTAGTTTACAAACAACAACAACAAACCCCACGCTGTTGTTAAATCAAAGGCCAGGCCAAGGCACAGACAGCAGCGCCCAGGTCTGAATGTAAATTTAATGCGGCTCCACTTGTGAAGTCGGGAGCCAACCTCGCCATTGATTCCATTAGCGATGCCGTGTGTGCCCCCCCCTCCACTCTCACAGCCCCCCCCCCTCCACTCCCACAGCCCCCCCCCCCTCCACTCCACTCTCACAGCCCCCCCCTCCACTCTCACAGCCCCCCCTCCATCTACACCCCCCCTCCATCTACACCCCCCCCCTCCACTCTCACCGCCCCCCCCCNTCCACTCTCACAGCCCCCCCCCTCCACTCTCACAGCCCCCCCCCATCTACACCCCCCCCCTTCCACCAACACGACCCCCCTCCCCTCCCCCCCCCACCAACACGGCCGCAGCACCGCCGTCGACGCCCCTACGATAGTTCGGCGCCGACTCAATAACTCCGCACAGATGGGTTTGACAATCCGTTGCCGAGCTTTTGCCGTCGCCTCTTGGCTCGACCTCGCGCCCCGAGTCGACGCCCCCTCGACCAGCAGCGGTCTCAGATTCCTCTTCAACCGCGGTTGCTTTTGTGCCGATTCCGCTTCGTTTCACCTGCAATTGACGTCATTTTCGGCGCCAATTTTAACGACCTCGTCTGCTATGGAGGAGGTCGTGGGCTCGATCCCGACCCTGACGCCTGCTGCTGTATATTTGGAGTTTGCGTGTCTCTCTCTCAATCATCATCATGGTGGTTAGGAGATGTTAACTACCTCGCCTGGTCTACAGGAGGTCGTGGGCTCGATCCCGACCCTGACGCCTGCTGCTGTATATTTGGAGTTTGCGTGTCTCTATCATCATGGTGGTTAGATGTTAACTCCTCGCCTGGTAAACAGGAGGTCGTGGGTTCGATCCCGACCTTGACGTCTGCTGTATATTTGGAGTTTGCGTGTCTCTCTCTCTCAATCATCATCATCATGGTGGCTAGGAGATGTTAACTACCTCGCCTGGTATACAGGAGGTCGTGGGTTCGATCCCGACCCTGACGCCTGCTGCTGTATATTTGGAGTTTGCGTGTCTCTCTGCCCGTAGTCGATTTGTCTCCGGGTCTTCCAGTTTTCCCCTCCACATTTAGAATCAACATCACCACGCGTTCAGACGATTTGGCTGCGATGCATTCCACACGATGATGGTGGTGGTGGTGATGAGCCACTTGGTTGAGCTCGCATTTGTGATAGCCGGCTCGCTTCCGCAGAAGAGCTACACAGCTCAGCGGGCCGCTACCTGCGACACTCACCACATTGTTGAGTTCGAGTCGTTGTAGGTCTCTCTCGCGGCAGTGCATATTAACACATTGTCCTGCTGCTGCGGAGGGAGCTACTAGCAACGTTGGGTTGCTCGGTCAATGGCCAGGGTCAACGGCGGCGTGGTGTATTCTACAAATATGCCCGACTGTGAGGGCGGGCACAAGCCGGCATGAGTAGGTTAAACGTTGAGTTTTATAAGGGCACCACGTGGTGACCAGCCCTCCCCACCCACCCCACCCAGCCCCTCCCCACCCTCCCTCTCCACCCAGCCCCACCCCTACCATTTTTGGATCCACGACGGACGGACACAATAATCCCGTGGGCTGGTGGAACCAGGAGGTTCTTACCAGTACAACATTTCTTAGTTTGAGTCGTTGTAGGTCTCTCTCGCGGCCTCCACCCTCCCGATCAGTGCTGATTGCCCACTCAACCCACCAACCCACCCACCCCACACACAACCCACCCCAACCACCAACCCACCCCACCCTTCCACCGAGGTCAAGATACAACCACCACCACTACCACCACAACCACCACTCCGGTGTATGAGCGCTGAGCACGCTGCGCTACGAACTCGGTGACCCGAGTACAACAGCGGCGACAATTACTTGAAGCGGTGCTGGGCCTCCACTAGGTCGACTCGGCCTCATACATAACCGAGCGACTATTTGAATTGCACGGAATAATGGGTAATGTACAGCGGCCTTGGGGTTTTAAAGATGTCCGTGAAGAAATAACATTTGAGTGTGCACCAGTTCAACAGCGGTTGTCCTGTGGCTCGAATCGTCCCCGCGAGAGAAATGTGTCAACGTCCTCCGCTGGCTCTGCACGGGTGACTGGTGTGAACGGTGACACGGGTCTTGTGAGTCAGGGCTGTGAGGGACTGCGGGGACTTGGTGACCGACGGCCTGTGACCAGGGCCACCCGCAGACACACGACACGCGCACCTCTCAAGCACTCTCGCCGTTGATGGACAGAACTCACGCCGCTTTAATTTCCGTGGCACAAGTCGAGTCCAACAGAAGATCCCCCCCCCAGCCCGCAGTGTGAATAGTCGAGCCCCCCAATCCCCGCCGTCGGTAGCGAATAGTCGAGTCCCACCAAACCCACCCACACCCCCGCAGGAGAAACAAACACGAGCGAGGAGCGTGCAGTCTCCAGCAGAACTCCGTGTGGCACACACGACACGGGGACAGTGGGGCAGGGGTGATAGTGGGCAGGGGGGGGGATGACCCGCTCAATCGGGCCGAGGCTGCACTAACGCGGAGAACGCAGCCACACAGCACTAGCGAGCACGGACACACTCACCCACCCACTCACCCACCACACCACCAACCCACTCACCCACCCACACCACCAACCCACTCACCCACCCACACCACCAACCCACTCACTCACCCACACCACAACCCACTCACTCACCCACACCACCAACCCACTCACTCACCCACCACCCCCACCACCCAACTCACCCACCCACCCACACCACCCACACACCACCCACACCGCACACCACCCACCTCCCCCACATCACCCACTCACCCACACCCGCTCTCACTCGCTCACGCACTCACCGCCCTCGCTCGCTTCCAATAAAAAAAACCAGCACAGCCTCGAATACAAAAGCCGTTTGGCCACCACAAGACAATTCAAACCAGAACCACCAACGTTGCCTGGCCCGGTTACGTTTAAATATCGGACCGGCACCGCCGCATTGCGAGGACACCACCGCTGCCGCCAATAGAAATCGTGCCCTGGACGACACGGGCGAGGGGTGACAACGCGTGTGTCCGTGTGTCAGTGTGTCAGTGTGCGTGTGTCAGTGTGTCAGTGTGTGCGTGTCAGTGTGAGCGTGTCAGTGTGTGTGTCAGTGTGCGTGTGTCAGTGTGCGCGTGTCAGTGTGCGCGTGTCAGTGTGCGCGTGTCAGTGTGAGTGTGTCAGTGTGAGTGTGTCAGTGTGCATGTCGATGGAACCCGGCGGCACGGCCTCCCACAGCGGTGACGATTATCTGAACCGATCCTGGGCCTCCCCGAGCTCGACTAAGCCTCAAAAATGGTGCGGTGTGTAATCGTCACTGGGGAGACAAAGGGGGCCGGGCGTGGTGATGGCCACCCACCCGTCATAGGTGCTTGCGAACAGCACTTGCCCAAACAGTGCGTCGTGGCTATACGGGGGATCTTCGTCTTTGCCGTGTGCGTGTGAAGGCGAGGCGCCGAGTGCAATAACCCGGACGGGGAGAGGGAGGCGAGAGGCGCTGGGGTGGAGCGGTGGCGCAGTGGTGAGCGCACCGTGATGTGAAACCGGTGAGGCAAATTCCGATTGCTCGCCACGGCTAACACCGGTGGCGAGCAATGTTCTACAGCGGCAGGCAGGTGGTGGGTGGGCGAGCTGGCGAGCGGTCGGGTGAGATGGCGGGTGGGAAAGTGAGCAGATGGACTCATGGGTGATCGAGTGGTTTGAGTTGTCAGGTGAGCGAGCAGGCGGGTTGGTGGGTGGGCGTGTGGCGAGAGGGGGGCGGCCATCGTTACACCAAGACGAGCACTTACAATTGGGCGCGGTCACCACCCCCCAGCGCCCCCCCCCGCCCCCCATCAAAGCATTGCAGTTACTCGTACACCGCGGTTACCCCGAGCCTCGTCGCCGCGGTTACCCGAGGGCCAGGTTGTCGTGGTAACCCGAGGCCTCGCCACCGTGGTTACCCCGAGGGCCAGGTAGTCGTGGTAACCTCGAGGCCTCATTGCCATGGTAACCCGAGGCCTCGCCACCGTGGTTACCCGAGGGCCTCGTCGCCACAGTCACCCTGAGGCCCCGTCGCCACGGTAACCGAGGTCTCGTTGCCGCCACGCAGTCACTCTGGAGGCCTCATCGCCACGGCGATCGCGAGAACCTCGCCGAGGGCCTCGTCGCTTCGGTCCCCGAGGACTTCGTCGCCACGGTAACCGCGAGCCCTCGTCGCCAAGGTGACAGCCAGGGCCTCGTTGCAACGATGACCCGAGGGACTCGTCGCCAGGATGACCGCGAGGGCCTCGTAGCCACGGTGGCAGCGAGAGCCTCGTTGCCGCGGTGACAGCGAAGGCCTCGTTGCCGCGGTGACCTCGAAGGCCTCGTCGCCGTGGCGATCCCGAGCACCTCGTCGCCGTGGCGATCACGAGGACCCCGTCGCACCGGTGACTCCGCGTGTCTCTCCCTAGTGGCGGCTGTAGCGGTGGAGGCTCCGTGATCGCGAGCGGAGCGCGAGCGTGACAGAGAGCGGCTCCGTGACCGAGACTTCCTGTGGGGGACACGGGGGGGGGGGGGGCAGGGAGGAGGATCACGGAAAACGAAGAAGAGGGGGAGAGACGGAGACACGTTTCTCGACGTTCAACAGAACCTCGATACTTGCGAAGGCCTCGTCGAGGCAGGCCGAGCGCGTCTCTGCGTGCACAGCGGGCGACACTGGGGGTGGGGGGCGGTGTGAAAACGTGGCAGTATGATTATTATGTAACATCATTATTATTATGATTACAGTTTGTGATGTACTACCGTCAAACAATATCCGCTCATCGTCCTCACAGGTAGAGAGGACGACTCGGAGAGAGAGGACGACTCGGAGAGAGAGGACGACTCGGAGAGAGAGGACGACTCAGAGAGGACGACTCTGAGAGAGAGGACGACTCGGAAGACGACTCGGAAGACGACTCAGAAGACGACTCAGAGAGAGAGGACGACTCAGAGAGAGAGAGGACGACTCAGAAGACGACTCAGAGAGAGAGAGGATGACTCTGAGGACGACTCGGAGAGAGAGGACGACTCGGAGAGAGAGGACGAATCAGAGGTGCCAGGAGGAGGAACCACAGACGAAGGAGCAGGAAGGCAGCAGCAGCAGTCACCGAGTGGTGAGGAGCCGCATGGCTGTCGGTGGCGGTGTTGGTGTCGGTGTGGTGTCGGTGGTGGTGTTGGTGGCGGTGTGGTGTCGGTGGCGGTGTCGCTGGCGGTGTTGGTGGCGGTGTCGGTGTCACTGGCGGTGTCGCTGGTGGTGTCGGTGGCGGTGTCGGTGTCGGTGGCGGTGTCACTGGCGGTGTCACTGGTGGTGTCGGTGGCGGTGTCGGTGGCGGTACTGGTGTCGGTGGCGGTGTTGGTGTCGGTGGCGGTGTCACTGGCGGTGTCGGTGGCGGTGTCGGTGTCACTGGCGGTGTCGTGGCGGTGTCACTGGCGGTGTCGGTGTCGGTGTCGGTGTCGGTGTCACTGGCGGTGTCGCTGGCGGTGTCGGTGTCACTGGCGGTGTCGCTGGCGGTGTCGGTGTCGGTGGCGGTGTCGGTGTCGGTGTCGGTGGCGGAGGCGGTGTCGGTGGCGGTGTCGGGCGGTGTCGCTGGCGTGTTGGTGTCGGTGGCGGTGTCGGTGCGGTGTCACTGCGGTGTCGGTGTCGGTGGCGGTGCGGTGTTGGTGGCGGTGTTGGTGGCGGTGCGGTGGCGGTGGTGGTGTCGGTGTTGGTGGCGGTGTTGGNGGCGGTGGTGGTGCGGTGGCGGTGGTGGTGTCGTGTTGGTGGCGGTGTTGGTGGCGGTGTCGGTGTTGGTGGCGGTGTTGGTGTCGGTGTCGGTGGCGGTGTCACTGGCGGTGTTGGTGTCGGTGGCGGTGTCGCTGGCGGTGTTGGTGTCGGTGGCGGTGTCGGTGGCGGTGTCACTGGCGGTGTCGGTGTCGGTGTTGGTGGCGGTGTCGGTGGTGGTGTCGGTGTTGGTGTCGGTGTCGGTGTTGGTGTCGGTGGTGGTGTCGGTGGCGGTGGTGGTGTCGGTGTTGGTGGCGGGTTGGTGGCGGTGTCGGTGTTGGTGGCGTGTCGGTGCGGTGGCGGTNGTGGTGTCGGTGGCGGTGTCGGTGGCGGTGTCACTGGCGGTGTCACTGGCGGTGTCGGTGGCGGTGTCGGTATTGGTGGCGGTGTTGGAGGCGGTGTTACATGGCGGTGTTGGTGGCGGTGTTGGTGGCGGTGTTGGTGGCGGTGTTACATGGCGGTGTTGGTGGCGGTGTTACATGGCGGTGTTGCTGACGGTGTTGGAGGCGGGTTGGTGGCGGTGTTGCTGGCGGTGTTGGTGGCGGTGTTGGAGGCGTGTACACTGACGATGGGACGTGAAGCAGCAGCGCCACTGCCGTCGCACGGAGGAGAGGGAGCAGTGAGGGAGGGGAGGCGGCAGAGGTGCTGTGATTGAAAGGGAAGCGTTGGTGGGGCGAGGGGGCAGGGGTGCGGCGCTGGCAGGGGGGNCACAGAACAAGTGCTTTCTGCGGCCGCACGCTGTAGTCGAACGAGACGGCACGCGGATTCAACGCCTGGGGGGTGGGGGGGGGGTGGTGGGGGGGAGAGCTACGCATTGCTTCACTCCGGGATAGTGAGAAAGCACGATGACAGCTGTAGACTCACCACAGAGACCCGTAGACTCACCACAGAGACCCGTAGACTCACCACAGAGACCCGTAGACTCACACAGAGACCCGTAGACTCACCACAGAGACCCGTAGACTCACCACAGAGACCCGTAGACTCACCACACACAGAGACCCGTAGACTCACCACAGAGACCCGTAGACTCACCACAGAGACCCGTAGACTCACCACAGAGACCCGTAGACTCACCACAGAGACCCGTAGACTCACCAAGAACCCGTAAACTCACCACAGAGACCAGACTCACACAGAGACCCATAGACTACCACACAGAGACCCATAGACTCACCACAGAGACCCATAGACTAACACAGAGACACACAGACTCACCACAGAGACCCGTGACTCACCACAGAGACCCGTAGACTAACAGAGACCCGTAGGCTCACCACACAGAGNCCCATAGACTACCACACAGAGACCCGTAGACTCACCACAAAGAGACCATAGACTCACCACACAGAGACCATAGACTCACACAGAGACCCACAGACTCACCACACAGAGACCCATAGACTAACACAGAGACCCGTAGACTCACCACACAGAGAACCATAGACTCACCACACAGAGAACCACAGACTAACACAGAGACCCGTAGACTCACCACACAGAGACCCATAGACTAACACAGGGACCCAAAGACTAACAGGGACCCTAAACTAACACAAAGAGAGGTTTGTGGAGAATAACAGAAATTCTGTACTTTTGAGGCATAAGCAATTAGAAAATAACACTTACTACCCAGGAATAAAAAAATAAAAAAATTTGTGTTATACATGTGGAGGGAAAAACCAGAGGATGCGGAGAGAAAAAAAGCGTGACCACGGGGAGAGACGCAAACTGCAAATATACAGCAGCAGGCGTCAGGGTCGGGATCAAACGCACGACCTCCCGCATACCAGACGAGGGAGTTAACATCTCCTCGCCACCGCTAAACAAGCTTTGCGCTAATAACATCATTAGTTTGTTGTCCTTCCTCGCACCTCCGATTAGCACGGTTGGCTACATAACGGTGCTAAAAAAATTAAAGATACGTACAACAAAGCCCCTCCAGTGGCTACTATGGTGGTGGATGGTTGGGGGGGGGGGGCGGTGACGGTGAGCTGGACGCGAGGTGCTCTCGTGCCCGATGCCAATGCCGTGGCGAGCGCCCCTCCCCGTGCTTCCCCCGTGCTTCCCCCGCGCTTCCCCNGCGCTTCCCCCGCGCTCCCAGGAAGCGTTGCGGCGAGCGGGAAGGGCCTCGCGCCTTCGTCAGGAGCCCTTGAACGCGCGCCAGCCGGCACGGCGGCCGCGCCAGGCGGCACGGCCACCTTTGAAGAACGGGGAAGAGGGGGGGCCCATTGCAGCCACTTCCTGTCCGAGGCCCCACAAGAGCCCAACGCGCGTTTCCTTCTCCCCCACCCCGAGGTTTAAAATAAATAATGAATCGTGTTGTTTTTATCGTGGTGGTTCGCCGTTGCCGGTAGCGCGCCGCTCCGCGCCTGCTACCGGGCGACGCTCGCCCATCGGCGTCCGCGCGCTTCCTCCTTCTGGCCTTCAAAGCCGCCGGGCGCTGCCGCCCGGCCCTGGCCTGTGCCACTTGGCAAGGGACGAGCGCCGGGGGAGGGGGGGGCGGGGCGCCCCCTCTCTCGCTCTCTCCCCGTAGGATAACGGCCACGTGATGGGCCCCCTCCCCCCTCCACACCCACCCCCCCCCGCCCCACAAGACCTGCGCCGCACCCACCAAACCGGTCATCGGCACCGCGCCCAACCCCCCCCCCACCCTCTCGCGGTGTGAACCGGCGCAGTCTCCGCCAACTCTGACCCTCCGCTCCACCGCCACCGCCGGCCTCGTTCTCCACGCACCACCAAGAAGGGTCAACTGCCTCCAACGCCGCCCTCAAGATATTTTTTTTTTCTTTGAACACCGCACGAGCACGCACACAAGCACGGGCACGCACACACGGGTCATTACCGACGAGCGCCGCGGGACGCTGTCTCGCGCGGCGTCGAGACGTTCACGTGGTGCGCCGCAGCGGGCCTGCTGCTGCTCCACCTACGGAGGAAGGCGCCGCTGAATAATAAAGTATCGCGGCGACGTTCTGGGCAAGTGCTGTTAGCGAGCACCTACGAAGGCCGGCACGGTATACGAGGGGGTGGAAAGCCACCACCACACCGGCCACCTCTATCTCACGAGTAGCGATGTCTACATATCGTACTAGGCACTAATTTCAGGCTAAGTCGACCTAGGGGAAGTCCACGACCTGTTCAATTATTTTCCATCGATATTTTTCACAGGCGAGGAAACCAACTCAGGTTGCCGGGTTGTAGCGCGGCGTGCTAACCTCTGCGCCTCCACTCCCCGAGCACACACGCACACGTACATACACACACGCACACATACATACACACACGCACACATACATACATACACGCATGCACACGACGCGTACATACACACACGCACACGACGCGTACATACACACACACATACATACACGCATGCACACAAAGACAAAAACAAAGGTGGGTGGCCAGCACCATGCCCGGCCGCCTTTGTCCCTCGTGGCGATGTTTACACATCGCACACACACACACATACACCCGCGCGCGCACGCACGCACGCCCCGGTACATGAACACACGAGCGTGGAGGGAGGAAGGAGGTGTGGGAGGGTGCCAACGGCGGTGGCGGAGGTGGTAGCTTGTACGGCGAGAAAAAATAAATAATAAATAAAAGGGGGACGCGTTTGCACCTCACTGACAATCCAATTACAGCGACAATGCAGCTCGCTGTGCCAGGACCCGCTCCTATAATCATCCACTCGCTCTGACATTTCCATTGCACCGCACGCGCTTATTAGAATTAAAAATTAGATATTCTCTCTCCGGGTTTTTTATGGCAATGTGGCGGAGGAGGTGGCGCAACGGGTGGGCGGGGGTGGTGGGGGGGGCTCCTCCCGCCCACACCCCCTGCCCACCACCCCCCCACCCCCCGCCACCTTCGCACGAACGGAGCTCGTGTCAAGCGGGGCAGTAGAGATCACGAGAAGGGACGCGCGCCCGCTGACGAGAAGACATTCGTTTTGCGCGCTGACCTGACTTGAGTGTCAAATTCCCGCACACACACACACACTCACACACACGATACACACACTCACACACACTCACACAATCACACACACGAACACACACATACACTATATTCTTAGGTTTTTTCGGTAAAGTCACGTAGGTAAAAAATTAAAATTAATAAAAGTAAAATAAAATAAAAATCACTGCCTCCGTGTGATTTTATACACACACATACACACACATACACTATACACACAGACAACACACACTACACACACACATACACTATATACACACAATACACACATACACTATACACACAATACACACACGATACACACACACATACACACAACACACACATACACACGTACTATACACACACGATACACACATACACTATACACACACACACGTACTATACACACACGTACACTATACACACACGTACACTATACACACACACGTACAATACACACATACACTCACACGCACACACATACACTATACACACACACTCACTATACACACACGTACTATATACACTACACACTATACACACGATAGACACACACACTCACATACGCTATATACACATACTACACACACATATACTATACACACACATACACCAAACACACGTGCACACTCACACACACATACATACACACACATATACACGCAAATACACGCACACCCAAAACACACACACACATATACACACGCAATACACGCGCACACACACACATTTAAAAAGCACAAATATGTATATACATGTGTGCACGCATGCACACACACCAAAATATTTATCGCGCGCACGAGCACACACACATACACAAATATGACAAAGTCAAAAATCCCCCGTATAGCCGAGCAGACTGTTGGGCAAGTGCTGTTAGCGAGCAGCACCTATGAAGGCCGGCACGGCACACGAGGGGGCGGGTGCCCAGCACCACGCTCGGCCGCCTTTGTCTTCCTCCCAAGTGACAATGTTTAAACACTGCACCAGGTACTCATTTGAGGTTGAGTCTATCTAGAGGAGGCCCAGTAACCGGTTCAGATAATCGTCACTGGTGTTGATCGTGAGCGGGAATTAAAAGTCGGGTCGCCGGGTTCGTAGCGCAGTCCGCTAACCGCGAGGTAACCGCTCTCCACATACACACAGAGACAAAGATCCCGGATAGCCTGCAACAGCTGCTAGCCTTCATAGAAGGACAGAACGGCACACGAGGGGTGGTGGCCAGCACCACGCCCGACCGCCTTTGCCTCCTCAAGTGGCGATGTTTACTCCACACCACCGCACCAGGTACTCATTTTAGGCTGAGTCGACTTAGAGGAGGCCCAGGACGGATTCAGATAATCGTCACAGGTTTTGGCCATGAGCGGCATGGCCAACACCACGGTAACCGCTACACTACACACTTACAAACACACAAAGATCGTATTTGCCTTCACAGACTGTTGGGGCCTATGAAGGGCGACATGGCACACGAGGGGTGGGGGGCCAGCACACTCACACACACTATACATTCACGCAGTTACACACATGCAATGTACTCACAAATACACACAAAGACAAACATTCATACACGCACGCACGCATATTACTCAAACAAAAACACACGTGCACACGTGCACACGTACACACGTTGAGAACCGCGATCATTTAGTCCACCTCTTGGCAGGGCTCACAATCAGAAAATTACCGAGCGGCTCCACTTAACCCCCCCCCCTACTCCCCAACACCCTCCACGCAACACAAACAATATGTATAATAATCGTACTAAAATTACAATAACAATGCGTGTAAACAATATGTATAATAATCGTACTAAGAATTACAATAACAATGCTGTAAACGGCAAAAGTTACCTTTGTGAATGTGAGCGCACGTGGGGAGGGTTTGTTTTTGTTGATTGAAAATCTGTGAAAAGAGCTTCACAGCTCTACAGATTCCTCCGGGATAAATAAAGATTCTGATTCCGTAGTTGGTGTTGTCTCGTCAACTCGGTGAGAGAAGCCACTATTACCACCACACCAACACCGCTACCAACACCACAATCATCGCCACCACCACCACAAACACCAACACCACCACAGCCTGTGGGTCTCCATGTGAGTCTGTGTGTGAGTGCCTGTGAGTGCGAGCCTATGGGTGTCTGTGTATCTATGGGTGTGAGTCTATGGTCCATGTGTGAGTCTGTCGATGTCCGTGTGAGTCTGTGGGTGCGAGCCTGTCGGTCTCTGCATGAGTCTCCGTGCGAGTCTGTGAATGTGAGTCTGTCAGTCTCTGCATGAGTCTCCATGTGAGTCTGTGGGTGTGAGTCTGTCGGTCTCTGCATGAGTCTCCATGTGAGTCTGTGGGTGTGAGTTTGTTGGTCTCTGCACGAGTCTCCATGCGAGTCTGTGGGTGCGAGTCTGTCGGTCTCTGCATGAGTCTCCGTGTGAGTCTGTCGGTCTCTGCGTCTGTCGGTCTCTGCATGAGTCTCCGTGTGAGTCTGTGGGTGCGAGTCTGTCGGTCTCTGCATGAGTCTCCGTGTGAGTCTGTGGGTGCGAGTCTGTCGATATCTGCATGAGTCTCCGTGTGAGTCTGTCGGTCTCTGCATGAGTCTCCGTGCGAGTCTGTAGGTCTCTGTGCGAGTCTGTAGGTCTCCGTGTGAGCCTGTCGGTCTCTGTGCGAGTCTGTAGGTCTCTGTGCGAGTATGTAGGTCTCTGTGCGAGTCTGTAGGTCTCTGTGCGAGTCTGTAGGTCTCTGTGAGAGCCTGTAGGTATCTGTGCGAGCCTGTGGTCTCTATTCTGGGGTGTCCATGTAAGTCACCGAGAGCGGTGTGATCGCTCGCAACAGAACTCCCCGTGTGAGCCACCGGCAACAAAGAGAGACATCAAACCTCGTGCATTATTAACGAGGGGGGGGGGGTGGGGCACCGAGCTCAGCCCGTCTCGGGAAGCTCGCCTGACCCAAAACTCGAAAGAAATAACACAAAGAGGTCCGCGCAATTGAATTACCGGCGCCTCTGCCGCGCGTGGCTACCCGCCGCCAAAAATCGATGCCAGCGCCGCGCCGGTACCAGAGAGCGCGCCGGCCAACCCAGCGCTAATTGTGCACGCGTGACGGTGGCGGTGTAAGTAGCGCTAGTGATGCTAGTGGTGTCGATGGCGGTAGTGGTGGCGGTGGCAGTAGTGGTGTCGGTGGTAGTGGTGGCGGTAGTGGTGGCGGTGGCAATAGTGGTGGCGATAGTGGTGGTGGTGGCGGTAGTGGTGGTGGTAGTGGTGGCGGTGGTGGTAGTGGTGATGATAGTGGTGTCGATGGCGGTAGTGGTGGCGGTGGCAGTAGTGGTGTCGGTGGTAGTGGTGGCGGTAGTGGTGGCGGTGGCAGTAGTGGTGGCGATAGTGGTGGTGGTGGCGGTGGTGGTAGTGGTGGCGGTGGTGGTAGTGGTGATGATAGTGGTGTCGGTGGTGGTAGTGGTGTCGGTGGTGGTAGTGGTGGCGGTGGTAGTGGTGGCAGTAGTGGTGGCGGTAGTGTGGATGGTGATGTGAGTGGCGGTGGTGATGATTGTGGTGTAGGTGGTGACAGTGGTGGTGGTATGAGTGCTGCAGAATGGTATGCAAAACAGTCGTGTTATGCGAGAGAGACGCACATGGAGACAAAGTGAGAACGACTAGAATGACAGAGAGAGACAGAATGAGAAAGACAGACAAAAGTGAGCGAGTGAGCGGTGGGTGAGTGAGAGATTGAATGAGTATATGAATGGGTGGATGAGTGCGTGAGAAGTTGAGTAGACAAGTGGGTGGGGTGTGTGGGTGAGTGAGAAGGTGAGAGGGTGAGTGAGTGAAAAACGTTATTGAGTGGGAGAGTGAATGAGCAAGTGACTGAGTGAGTTGATGAGTAAGTTCATGAGCATGTCGAGAAGTGAGCGAGTGAGTGAGAGAGTGGCGAGTGAGTGAGAGAGTGGCGAGTGAGTGAGAGAGTGGCGAGTGAGTGAGAGAGTGGCGAGTGAGTGAGAGAGTGGCGAGTGAGGTGTACCTGGACTTGTAGGAGGAGGAGCCGTAGTCTCGACCTGTGGGCAGGAGGAGACACGGGAGGAGACACGGGATGAGACACGGGAGACGACGCGGGACGAGACGCGGGACGAGACGTGGGAGGAAACTCAAGAGATGGGCGTTCTCCCCGCAAAACTGCAGAGTAAGAGACAGAGGCAGGGCGAGGCAGGGCGAGGCAGGGCGAGGCAGGGCGAGCAGGCGAGGCAGACAGAGGCAGACAGAGGCAGACAGAGGCAGACAGAGGCAGACAGAGGCAGACAGAGGCAGATAAAGGCAGGGCGAGGCAGGGCAAGGCAGGGAGAGGCAGACAGAGGCAGACAGAGGCAGACAGAGGCAGGGAGAGGCAGGGAGAGGCAGGGCGAGGCAGGGAGAGGCAGGGCGAGGCAGACAGAGGCAGACAGAGGCAGACACAGGCAGACAGAGGCAGACAGAGGCAGACAGAGGCAGGGAGAGGCAGGGAGAGGCAGGGAGAGGCAGGGCGAGGCAGGGCGATGCAGGGAGAGGCTCGGCATGACGGGGAGACTCGGGGAACCCGGGCGCCACTGGGCGAGCGTTGCGGGTGCTCCTCACCGTGCTTGGGGCTGCCGAGCGGCTGCGGCGCTCCCGGTAGTCGTGCCGATCGTCGTCCCACTCATCGCGGTCCTTCTCCCTCTCCCTGTATCCCGGGTCACACGGCGCACGGGTCAGAGGTCGAGTTGTTGTTGTTTGTGCACCACTGCCAATGCCGCAGCAGCATCACTGAACAACGTCGTTAAGTTAACGAGGCGAGGTGGAACTCAGGAGACCAGGATAAGAGGCTCATTTACGAGAGCCTGGTCACCAAAATAAAAAAGCAAATCGCCGTCAAACGGTAACTTGCGCCGGGTGCCTGGGGACCAATCGCCCGTGGGCTGAGCACGACGCAGCAGTCACTCGCTACGTCGCGACAGTGTTCACGGTAACGTCACGGTGTCTTGCCAATAATCACGGGGGGTGGGGCGGTGGTGGGGGTGCCGACTACGACGCCTCTTACTTTTGTCGCATTCGTCGAGCCAGCGCCCTCAGCTCATGCTCGCGCTCCTAGGGGCCACAACAACCACAGCAGCAGCAGCAGCACCGAGAGCATCATCACGTCGTCCAGCGGCTCGCGACGACGCACCCAGAAGGTGCCCCCACCCCCCGCCCCCTTTGTCTCCCCAGTGGTGATGTTTACACACTGCACCGGGTGCTCATTTTGAGGTTGAGTCGACCAAGGTGAGGCCCAGAACCGATTCGGATAATCGTCACTGCTGGTTTTGAGCGGGGAATCGAACTCGGCTCGAAGCCGGGTTCGTAGAGCGGAGTGCTAACCGCTGCACCACCGCTCCCCGACACACAGACACGCGCACGCACGGACACGCACAGCAGACATGCGCATCTTTACATAAAAGTGAATGCTATTGTAATTGCATTCTGTATAAAATTTTAATGGGGTGTAATCCTAATTACATTTTGGAGAAGTGTAAATAATTGTAGCCAACCGCTGGATTTATTTATTTAATAATAATAAAAAGTGCCGCTCATTTGCGTGGCGCTGGCGAAACTGCGGCACCATTACCCGAATGGCAATCTCGGCAACAGTTTGGGCAAAATACTCGCACTGTTTAAAGAGCGCACGGTGAAAACAAGTCAAGCCCAGCGAACGCATGCACCGCAAATATGCTCGCTCGCACACGCGTGTGTAGACAAAGACAAAGACACCCCGTGTAGCCTTTAACAGGCTGTCAGGGCAAGTGCTGTTTGCGAGTAGCAGCGGCGCCTAGGAAGGCCGACACGGTGCACGATGGGGAAGGGTGGCCAGCACCACACCCACCAACCTCTACATCCTCACAGCTCTATACCTGCTCACCCACACACTCACTCACTCACCCAAACAGACAGCCCCACACTCACTCACTCACCCCACGCCGCTCACCTCTCTCTCCTGGGCTTGCTGTGCCTGTTTGTGATGTGCGGCCTTCTTATCGGCTTTATCTGTGGTCAAGAGATGGGGGAGGGTGTTGGTGAAAGTCCACATTCACGGTCAGAATCCAGGAGCGCTGTTTCTCACGGTGACATTGAACAGCGGAGTGACAAGCACCAGGCAGTCTCAACGACGAGTTTCAGGAAGGTGACGCCACAGCAGCAGGGGTCTGACCACCGATCATTTGGAGTATTTTGGCTGCTATAAATTTCCATGTGATAAGCCACTTTTTTGAGCTATCATTTGTGGCCAGGTCGCTTCTGAAAAATAAGTTCATACCTCAGTGGGTACATCTTAAACCACCTCATCTACGTCGTTTCTAATCGTCCCCCCCCTCCCCCAACCAGTGTCATTTGACTATCTTGTTTGCCTCCGTGAGCCCGCACGTTAACAGCCCTGCAGTTTGCCTGCTCACGCCACCGCCGCTGGTGCCAGGGTGTCTGCTCGGAGCGGCTCTTAGAGAAGAGAGACCCTCCAGGTGGCACCAAGGGCCGAATCTCCTATGCAGGACTGCGACGTATTTACGTGTATGTACGTGTATGCACGTGTATGAACGTGTATGTATGTGTATGTATGTGTATGTATGTGTATGTTGACCTTCTTTCGCACCGAACGTAGCCGGACCGGGGAAGGGAAATAAACTAAACACAAATAGTAGTTCTAAAAACATGAGTTTGTCAATCTAGAATCTGATGATGATGATTTACAAGTGCATAGCTCCAGTGCCTTCCTACTATCAGAAGGAAGAGCGTTCCAGACGGCCGCAGAAGCGCATCTGAAAGTGCCACGCGATGCGGTGACCGCCGTCTTTATTCCGATGGCCGGCCAAGAGCCACTGCTGTGAGGGTGATGGGCGGAGTTCGCCGTGATGATGATGGTCTACGCCACCACCACCACGACAGCTACCGACGGGACAGAACCACGGGGAAACATCGGGCGGCATGTGGCGATGGCGTGGGCCAACCGCGGCCGGCTTGGGACCGGAAACTCTCCCCGCGAGTTGACGTCGCGCGCTAATAAAACACGCGATGTTGACAACACATTAACGAGGTGGGTGGGTGGGTAGGAAGGGGGGTGGGGTGCGTGTGGGTGGGTGGGGGCGAGCGAGCGAGGCCGCCAGCCCGTGACACACGCAAACGCGCACACGGCCCTCCAGCGCTCACATTTCGGCGCAGGGTTTTACTCGCGAATGTAGTTTTTTTTTATCCAATCAAGAAAATAATTATTAATTTGAATTTATTTTTGGGATGGGGCGAATGGTGGTGGGGGTAAACCACCCCCCACCCACCCACGAACAAATTAAATTAAAAACAAGGTGAATGTAATATTCAATGAACGTGTGGATTTTTTTTCGGGAGCGCCAGAACTGCAAATTGGCACGGAGGCTGTGAGCAGCGCGTTCCGGGGCGCGTGACAACGCGGCGCCACACAGTGTTGAAAGTCGCGGCGCAATCACCACCGTTAACCGGTTAGGGTAGGACCACGGCGCTGCACGCATGGTGCGTGTATGCGGTGTGTGCACGCGGTGTGTGCGCGCGGTGCGTGCGCGCGGTGTGTGTATGCAGTGTGTGCATGGTGTGTGCGCGCGGTGTGTGTGCGTGGTGTGTGTGTGTGAATGTGTGCGGTCTGCGACCGAGCATTCACACGCCTCCAAGTGTACCGAGACCAGAGGTCGCAATCGGGTACCCGATACCCGTACCCTACCCGATACCCGGCTACCCGTACCCGGTCGGGTACGGGTACCCGTTTGCGACCCTGGTGCGGCCGGGTACGGGTACGGGAGGCCGTGAGTCACTGGTGAGTCACCGTTTGTCATTCATTTCCCAACGTCTTGTCTCTTCTGACAATTAAAGTTTCTAGAATCAACCCACCCGCGCCTGCAACATGGCTTCATCCCAGAGGTCGCAATCGGGTACCCGATACCCGTACCCTACCCGATACCCGGCTACCCGTACCCGGCCGGGTATCGGGTACTGGTACGGTACCCGGCCGGATGTCGGGTACGGGTACCCGGCCGGATATCGGGTACGGGTACCCGGCCGGGTATCGGGTGCGGGTACCCGTTTGCGACCCTGGTGCGGCCGGGTACGGGTACGGGTAAGGAATCTGAGACTGACACAAGCACCATGGTGACATCACCGTTACTTAGGGGCGAACGCCAGTTGTTATTGTGGGTGCCCGGTCCGGCTACCGTCCAGCGCAAAGCAAAGGAACGGCCGCGGTGACGGTGGAGAGGGCAGGGGGCAGTGAGGGGGGTAGGGGGAGCCAGGGTGGCCGGACACGATGCCCAGAGCTGCTGCGTTGGTCACGACGAACGCGTCACGGGTCACCGGCTAGCTGCTGGAAAATGGTGGCTACGTGACGAGATGCCGCAGCTTGGAGAGGGTGATACCCAAGGCGGTGTGCCGGGTTGGTGGTGACGCGGACCGACCCGGGTGAGACCTAAGGCCCGATGATGCCGCGATCGAGAAACCCACCGCACGGCGGCGACGGTGCAAGTGGCGGGGTGGCGGCGGCGGTGGTGGTGGTGGGGGGGTGGTGGTGGTGGTAGCACGAGCCACAGGTGGTGGCTCGTGCGATGAGCGGCGAGCGATCAGGTTAATCGCCATTAGCACTCGACACGACCGCAAAGTTTTCACAATTATCAATTGAACATCGGGGTGGGGTTGGTGGGTGGGGGGTGCCGGCCCCCACTCCCCTTCTATTTTGCGAGCGCGTGAGCGCGAGTGTGCGAGTGTTTCTCGGGGTGGAGAGGACGCAGCAATTAGCCTAAATAATTCATGCTCCGCAGCGCACGCGCAGCCACTTCTAATTAGCGCTAAAGCGGCGGCGGCGGCGGCGGTCCGCGCGCGCTGGCCCGAGTGGCGGCCCGGCCGATCCATAAAAGATGGCGCTGCGCATTTCAAAGTGTCAGGTCGGCTTAGGCACGCAGCCTCCCGGTCCGGGCTCACGGCCGCCACGCTCGTCACACTTAATTCGGGACAAACCCCGCCGCCGACGGACCGCGGCTCGTTAGGGTAGCGATCCGGCCGCGGAGGGAGAGAGCGGACGCTAAAAAATTAACGCGCCGCCGAGGGCCTGGCTAGCTAAAGAGGGTGCAGCAGCCCCAAACGGTTATTTAAATCTCGCGAAACGCCCGCCATCATCATCTCGCTCGCTCGCTCTCTCGCCTAACGCTGCCGGGATTGCGGTCGGCGCGAGCGGCGTGACCGACGTGGCTCCCGGCGTTCGTGATGCGGTGAGACAGCAGCGGGCGGCGCCGAGCCTCGAGTGGGCTTCGGGTTATTGCGCGTGCACGCACCGTGCGTGCACGCAACGTGCGTACACGCACCGTGCGTGCGTACACGCACCGTGCGTGCGTACACGCACCGTGCGTGCGTACACGCACCGTGCGTGCGTACACGCACCGTGCGTGCGTACACGCACCGTGCGTGCGTACACGCACCGTGCGTGCGTACACGCACCGTGCGTGCGTACACGCACCGTGCGTGCGCGCTCAAGGCATCGGATGAATGCGTAGCCCCTGCAAGTTCTCACTCGTGGCCACAGCCGACGGCACGACCTCCGCTAGAGGGCGCTCTGGAGAGCCCTTCCAGTTGTCGTGTTTGGTCTGCTCTTTATGACGCTGGCTGGCCGGGACGTCTCGGGTCGCAGGGGCGAGAAGAGAACCCACACTTTACCCCACCGTACACGAGCCGCCCATCACAGCCTAACGGTGGCGTACACCTCAAGGGCGCCGCTGGGGAGGAACAAGGGGTGGTGGGCGGTCGCGACATTTGAGAAACGAGCTTCACCGTTCCAACTGCCGCCGCCGAGAGATCGAACCGGCGTCTTTCCAGGGGGGGGTGGGGGNAGGGGGTGGGCAGTACAGCAAGCGGGTGGTCAGTGTGCCCGGCGTCTAGGGGCGGACGCGGCGAGCGGGTGGCGACTCACATTGCTTGTTGAGAGCCTTCTGCATCTTGATCTTGAGCCTCTCCCGCGGCGTCATCTTGGCCTGCAACGGAACGGCGCGGCGTGCGGCACGGTGAGCGACGACTCTCACCGCCATCATTAACGCGCCACGCGCGCACCGCCAACACTCGGCGTGCCACCCAAGCTCCAGCGGCGATTAGCTACGCCAGACACGCGTTGCCTCAACGTCACCCCACCCCTCCTCCACCCAAACCCCCATGCTTCTGTTAGCATCCACAACTTGATTAACTCAGGGGTCTTTAAATAATCGCAAGCTAAGACGGAGACCTCGAATTTGCCACGTTGTGTCCCAGAGTGGGCTGACATATTCAAGGAATTGTTGTTGGTGCGTGACAACGACGATGATGACGATGATGATGACGATGTTCGTAACTTCGTGCGTTTCCTTCCCACGGATCTTTTTATTTTTATTGGGCAATTAAGCTTAATTACTCGGGTCACTCCGAGCACAATGATGCGGAAGAACGCCGCCGCGCTGCTGGTGCATCGCGTGGGAACAGCGTGGACCTCCAGAATAATAAACACTCTCCTTCAAGACCCAAACGTCATCATCGTACACCTCCTCCTGGCTTTGACATTCCGCATCTTCCTCCAAGACACCGGCGGTGTAACCGTCGGCCACATCAGAACATCATCATCAGCAGGCCAACGACGCTGCACCACATCTCCGTCACGAATGGAAAACGGAAGACGGCCACAGTGTGCGCGACTGTGGCCGTGCAACCCAACACGATGTATCCAGGAGATTGACGCCAATGTGAGGTGCTGCTGCTGCTGCTCGCAACGACGAGAGGGCTTCAGCAGAGCAAGAGAGTTCGCGTCGTTTCGCTGTTCCTCCTCCTCCTGCGTTGAAGTAGCGCAGACCATAGTGGGTTTACTCTGCGGTCTACAGGAAAATGGCATTCGTGATGATGCTGCTGCGCTGATGATACTGCTGTTGCAGCAGCTAATGACACTGTTGCTAATGTTTCTACAGCTGATGACAACGATGATAATTCGATAAGGAGAACTCCTGCTGCTACTGCTGTTGTTGCCGACGATGAAAATGATGAACGTGATGATTGGGTCACCTGTCCCCAACACAAACCCTGACCCCTGACCCCTCGCTTGAACACTCTGACCAGACGCACCAATCTGACCCGTTAATACATTAGTAATAATTATCTTGTTTAGCCACTCAAGCCTCACCGAGTCTCGCGTATATCTTTCAGTGGGGGGGGGGGGGGCGCTGATCACTGCCGAGTACGCACGTATGTATGTTGAACTTATTTCGCAACCATACGTAGCCAACCGCGCCAACTAAACGGTGTGGGCGCGGTTCCAACGGAGTAACCGGCAAGTGTCATTGTCGGCAAAGCGTGGCGGCGGTGCGTTTGCATTTTTGTTTCCGCACGCCACAGACGAGGTGACGTGCGCTCTGGCCGAGAGAGAGGGGGCGGGGAACCGGCGATGCCGGCGCATTCGGCATCACCCACGATGTTTGCACCAGTAAAGGATTCACTTCGACTGGCACACGGTCTCAAGTTTTGGACAACCGTGTCACACGTGCAAATGCACGCACACACAATGACAAAGATTCCACCCCCCTCCTCCCGGATAGCCTTCACAGGCTGTCGGGGCAAGTGCCGTGAGCGAGGAGCAGCGCCGATGAAGGCCGGCGCGGCGCACGAGCGGAGGGTGGCCAGCACCACGCCTCGGCCGACTTTCTCTCCCCGGTTGTGATGTTTTACATGCTGTATACAGGTTACTCGTTTGAGGCCGAGTAGATCTAGTGGAGGCCCAGGACTGATTCAGATAATCGTCACCGGTGTTGGTGGCCGTCAGCGATATTCGAACTTGGGTCGCCGGATTTGTAGTGCAGTGCCATAACTGCTGCGCCACCACTCCCCACACATACATACACACATATGCATACAAGCACAAAGACACACATGCACACACACACAAAGATACATACACGCACATGTACACACACACGCGTACACAAACTAAATCACACACACGTGCACACGCACACACACACACGAGCACAGACAGACACGGTGTCTGCATGACTGGCAGCTGAAACAAGACAAAGCTAAATTCTTACTGACTTTGGCAGCTCCAGTTTCTCTACCAGTCGGTGTGTCCGGCCTGCAAAACACAAAAACCCAATGAGCGAGGAGCACTCTGCAATCAACAGGTCACTGGACAGACCCACGCACACACACGCACGCACACACGCACGGAGGCCAAGCCGACCTTAGGAGGCCCACTACCGGTTCAGATCATCTTCACCGGTGTTGGTGGCCACGAGCGGAACCGAACTCGGGTCGATGGGTTGTAGCGCAGCGCGATAACCGCTCCCACCAATATCGATACCCACCGTTAGCCACTAAGTGACGGTGATGTCACCACGGGCCTGTGCCAGGCCAGGTGCACTTGGCAGGTCACGGGACAGACCCTGGTGCCATGGGTTGAATGAGATGACGGCAGATGCACCACCTTTGCCCCGACGGTGCCAACTTGTTGTGTTTTAGCTGCCCGGTGCTCCACTCGTTGTTGTGAGTGTTGCTTCTTTGCCCTCCCGTTTTGCTGTGAGGCTTCTGCCTCCAACTTCCCAGTAGCACCTTTCACGAGCTGCCTCCATAGAGGCCGATCTTGACACCAGTCATTGCCAAGTCCACTCACCTCCATATCCTCTCGGACCACATCATTCCAGTCCGTGTCAGGGCCCATTTAGCCCCTCTATCCGGTCAAGCAAAAGCTGCTTGGGCATGCGGTGGCTGGGCATGCGGGCTACATGACCCAGCTAACGCAGCCTTGCTGCCGGAGTAGCTCATCGATGGGACTGTGCCAGATCTTTCAAGGATTTGTGAACTTCTCACATAATCCAACCTGGTTGAAACCAGGATAAATCGTAGGCAGGCCAGCCTGAATGTTTATGACTGCGAAGTTGTTCTATTTGGGAGGTCCACATTTCACAAGCATGACTGTGGTCAAGAAGACTCAAAGATTTGTGTGAAGCGACAAGCCAGGTAGCTTCCACAAAGCAGCGTGACGCAGCTGCTGAAAAGATGCTGCTCGGCTGATGTGGAATGAGCCCTCTGCTGCCAAACTGGAGCTGGTCATAAGCAGACTGCGCAGGCATGCTAAACTCTCCACTTTTTCCAGAACTGCTTCATCACCAATGGGGAGTTGAGGAGGTGGAGCGTTTGATGGCACAAAATACCCAGGCAAGTGTTTAATTTTGGTGGGCAGCAATCACCAGATAATCAGCACACGTAACATGGTTGACCAATAGGGAGATATCCCCTCGACCGCACCCAGGCAACAATCAGCCTCCCATTGTATCTGTAACAGATGTAAATTGCTCAAGTACAGCCTCTGCTGTAAAACCGTAGCTGGTCATAAGCAGACTGCCATGGTCCTAAACCCTCTCCACTCTCTCCACAACCGCTCCCCACACACACACACACGTGTTAAACACACACGCTCTCGCAAGCGCGCAGCGGGGCGCTCTTACTTTTTAAGTCTGGGCCCGACGGCCTCAGCCGTGCCGCCCGGGGGTTCCCGGAGAAGCCCGACGAGGAGGAGGATGCCGCCGCCACGGTGGAGATTCCGGCAGCAGCAGCGGCGGCCGCTGCCGCCCCCCCCACCGCCGAGGCCGGGGGGGGGCCCTGAGCTTGAGCGCCGTGGCGCGCGGGGCCGGGCGGGGAGCAGGGGAGCGACTGCGCGGGACCGACTGCGCCCGCTTCCCCGGCCACGGCCGCCGCTCATCTGGCCCCTTCCCCGATTCCGGTTCCGGCTTCGTGATCGGCTCCGGCTCCGGCTGCGAGTCCGGCTCCGGCTGCGAGTCCGAGGAGTCCGACTCCGGCTGCGGCTGCGAGTCCGGCTCCGGCTCCGACTCCGGCTGCGGCTGCGAGTCCGGCTCCGGGTCCGGCTCCGGGTGCGGCTGTGGGCCCGGCGGCCCTGCCGAGGGAACCGTTCGGAGGAGCGGGAGCGAGAGCGCCGGGGCGCGCGACCTGGTGCGGGGGGCAGGGGGAGCGCCGGTCACTTCCCCGCTCGACGGCACAAAGCACGCGAGACGAAGCGGCCCGCAGAAGCGGACCTCACGGCGTTACCCGCGAGCACGCAGGAGGGGCGGTACTTCGTGGGGAGGGGGNTCACGACACACGCAAACGGTGGAGGGGGGCTGGGAGAGAGGGGGCGGGTGCGGAGATGGGAGATGATTACCGAGGCGGCAACCAATCGGCGTGATGATGGGACCGAGCGGGTTAAGGGTGAGCGGCTTGCGAAAGCGGACGTCGCAAGCTACGTCCGAGCACGCAGCAGGAGAGGGGCGGCAGGAGCGATGTTCATTGTGCGGCAGGGTGGGGGGGGGGNACACAAGGGGAGATTCTGGTTCGTCACCGCGAGGAGTAGGGGAGCGGTTGCGCCGCTCGTGTGACGACGAGTGGGGGGGGGAGCGGTGGCGCCGCGGTGCCGGGCGGCGCCAGTGACGGCTCGAGCGTGAGCGCGAGCGCGACCTCCGCTCGACGAGGAGCGCGAGCGCCGTCTCCTGCGGGGGGGGGGGGGGGGGGGGAGTAGTCGAGAGGGGGGGGTGTGGAGATGGGGGACGATTACGGGGGTGGCAACCAATGAGCGCACGAAAGTCGTTTGAATACGTCCGGTCGAGCAACGAGAATGCAGGACCCACAGTGGCGTGAATCTGTGTGTCTGTCTGTGTCTCCGTGTCTGTGTGTGCGTGTCTCCGTGTCCGTGTGTCTCCGTGTCCGTACGTCTCCGTATCTGTGTATCTCCATGTCTGTGTGTGTGTCTCCGTGTCCGTGTGTCTCCGTATCTGTGTGTCTCCGTGTCTCTATGTCGTTGTTTACCCAACTGCACCATCACCCAGTGAGCTGCATTCTAACGCCTCCACACACACGTAGTCGGCTCCTCTGACACCCGCACCGTCGTTGCAAAACGTGCCTTCCACAATGTGCAAGAAGAATTCCCTGCGTCTTGGCACGGCTGTGCACCACCTGTGCCTCCTCTGTCTCACAAGTCAAATGAAGCCGCTACTGCTTTTCAGAAAATCTAACAATTTTATTTCACAAGATAAAGCCCACCGAGATATGTAGCTCTTTTTCAAAACGACCTGGCCACAAATGATAGCTCAACAAAGTGGATCATCATATTTAGGAATTCATGGCAGCAGTCAAATACACTAAATGCATGTTGATTCTAAATGTGGAGGGAAACACCAGGGGACCTCGGGAGAAATCTACGCAGCGTGGACGTGTGAATTTGGCGTCGTCACGACGGCCGAAGAGTTGGGACCCCGGCTGTGTGGCGTTTCCCGCGTCACGGTCCAAACGTTGCCAAATTTTAATCAAGAATCAAATCGCACCGCAAATTGCTCAGCTGGGAGAAAATACGGAGCAACGTCGCCTCTCTGTTGAGAAAAAGTGGCAGGACCCTCCTATGACAGAGTCATAGGAGGGTCCTGCCACTCGGCGAGACTTTCCTGGGTGAAACGAGCACCGAGACAACCCGACGACGACAGGCGGCAGCGCGCAAGCGAGCGGCCGCGAGAGCCGGAGACCCACCAACGGCCGCCCTCTTCACGGAGCCTCGCTCCTCCTTAACGAGGCCGGCGCACCACGAGGGACCGCGGTGTCCGCCAACGCTTAATTGTTTTAACGAGCCGCTAAACCCAACGGCGAGCGGCCCTGTCCCCCCCCCCGCTTCCCGCACCCCATCGCCCCCACCCTGCCCCCCCCCCAACCTCCGTCCCCCGCCAGTTTATGCTGGCAGGTGTGAGCTGCCGGGTTCGGCCATTTGCGCCTGGCTCGCTAACGCGCGTCAATTAGCGCTTCCTGTGTGCCGTCGCCAGTGGCCGAGCCGGTGCCGGGAAACGTGTGCCGGCGCGTTGCACCGTCACCGTGCAGCTCGACGACTGTGATTGGACGGCTAACACTGTCACAGTGAAGCTCCACTGTGATTGGACGGACGGACAGGTAACACCATTACCGTGAAGCTCTACTGTGATTGGACGGCATGCACAGGAAACACCACCAATTTTAAATAATCACATGACAGCCCAATCCAGAAAATTCTAGGAAGATAAATTAATATTATTATTTTTAAGCTTGTTAGCCAGGAAAGCCTCATTGAGTCTCAAGACCCAAGATTCAACGAGGGTCCTGCCAGGTTGTCTCCGTAGATGTTGCTGCTGCGTGTGGTGATTTGTAGGAAATTCTTGCAGCAATGTTTGGCTGATAGCGGCTGTGTGCGGTTATTATTTAGCTATGGGAGAAGGAAACCAGAGAATCCGGGAGAGACCCCACGCAAAACAGGGGACAGAACACAGACTCCACTTGGTCATGGCGACATCACCACCGGATCGCACCAGACTAGGTGCATTTTGAGGTCACATTACACACAATGCACACACACATTCATATAGATGCATAAACTGACACACACACAGGAAGACACCACACAAAGATCCCCCATATAGCCTTAACAGAATGTTGTGGCAAGTGCTGTTAGCGAGAACCTATGAAGGCCGACATGGCGCACAGGGGGTGTGTGGCCAGCACCACGCCAGCCGCACAGGGCCGATTCAGATAATCGTCACTCCTCTTATTGCTCGAGAGCGGGAATCGAACTCGCGTTGCCAGGTTCGTAGCGTCGTGCGTTACCCACTGCACTACCGCTCATAAACATAAACAAAGGTTCATCAGGAGGCTATTGGGCATGCGCTGTTAACAAGCACCAATGAAGGCCGCCATAAACAGTCGCACTGAAACACACAGCCTCGCACACACACACAGTGCCACCGACACAATCACACTCGGTCCCAACGACACACAGGCACGCCGACACGCACAGGGCCGAGAAGTGAGAAAGTTTGAAAATTACCGACCGGACGCGGCGCTATCACTTAGCGCCGGGCGTTGGCCTTGCCGGAGCGCGACGCCGCGGCGGCCCCCCCGCCGCCGACCCTCCCCGGCGCGTCTCTGCGTCCCCCGGCGTGGGTTCGATCTCCGGCCCTGGCGGTTGCCGATGAAGTCGCCGCGGCGGCGGAGGAGGAGGCGGCGCCGCCCTTCCGGCGACGGCGCCCCCGCCGCGGCGCCGGAGGCCGCGGCCGCCCCGCCGGCCCCTCGTCGTCGCTTCCCCGAAGCTGGTGATGAAGGTGATCTGGCCGAGACGGTCGCGCGACGCGCAGCACGAGCGCGAGCTCGAGCTGCTGCGCGAGCGCGACCTGCGGCGGCGCGCGGAGACACGCGGAGACACGAAAAGACACGCAAAGACACGCCGTGGTCACACGGAGACACACAAATACAAACATCCACCGTGTAGCCTTTAACAGAGTTGTTGGGGTAAGTGCCGTTAGCGAGTAGCACCTATGAAGGCCGGCGCAGTGCTTGACGGGGTGGACAATGATCTGCCCCGTGGGTTAGTGAGTTTTTCCACAGCCACCACCCCGCTCTCTTAAATTCAGCAAATCACCGGCGAAAAGTGTGGAGGCGTTTATAGTATTTGGCTGCGACTATAAATTCCCACATGATGATAAGCCACTGTGTTGAGCTATCAGTTGTGGCCGGGTCTCTTAGAAACTAAAAATACTTGCACATTATAGTTTTGTATAGCCGTGTGTACGAGTTGGGTCAACGTCAGCATGTTTGCTGGGTGCGTGCTATTCTATCCCCGCGTATCACGCAACGCGCTCAGGAGTTCCATGCCAATGTCGAGGCCTGACAGCAATGAGAGGCTTCGGAGCGAGTTGCTTTGGTTGTGCTGTTCCTCCTCCGTTGAAGGACGCAGACCACAATGGGTTTACGGTCCATAGTTTAGGTTGTATGGCCACAGTAACACAACTGTCGCTTGTCTTTAATGTATCTCTACGTTTCTCTGTGTCTCTATCTCTGTGGGTCTCCGGTGTGTCTCCACGTGTCTCTGGGTTTACTAGACGGTCCATAGTTTGGGTTGCATGGCCACAGTCGCACGACTGTGGCTTGCCTTTAATTTTCCATTCGTGAAGATGTGCAATGAAAAAGGGCCATTGCCCGAATCGTCACCTATTATCAATATATACACATATCTAGTTTTTTCTTTATTTAGGCGAATCATTACAAGCCCAGCCATTGCCGTTCCTGTTTGGCTTCCGACTTCCCTGCGCCCACGACCAAGCCACGGGAGCCCAGCAGCGTTGAGGCTGGACAGCGCTTGGGTGCCTAACGGCCGTAACGAGTGGATGCGCACGCCGGTACCTTTTGTAGGGTCGTAGGTCGGGCTGTCCCTCCTCGCGTAGCTGCAACACAGAACAAAAGGTGGACGCGTCACGACCGGAGGCACGGGGATCTGCCGCCAACCCCCAAACCCCGTCTAAACGAGGGGTTCCACCTAGTGGGGGGGGGGGGGGGTTCCCGGGCCCCCTTAAAGCCGCCACGACCGCCCACGTCGCCATAGCGGGGTTCAGTAGAATCGTGGGAGAATGTCCAAAGGGTCGCAGCGCCGAGGGACAATGGCGGAGCTATCGAGTATGGTGCAGGCGGTGCAACGGCACCAACGAGAGTGGGGGGGTGGGCATGTGGCCACCGGGCTACGAAGAGGAGCAGGGTCGAAGGGTGGGGCCGTAGTGTGGGGGGCGAGCGATCGTGGAGGTCCTGGCAGCGTCAGCTTTGGCGGCGTGGCCGTTTGCCTGCCGGGCGTCCGGCTGGGGGTGGGAGGGGTGTGGGGTGGCGCAGCGGCAAATCGTCGTGTCTGGCGTCCGCGATTGGAGGGTCGCGCGTCACGTGAACCACCCGTGGGACGCCGGGCAGCAGCGGCTTAACAAAGAGGCAGTGGATGTGCATCGAGACCGTGGAGGAGGGTTACCTGGAGGGCTAATCTTCCTCTCCTTCAGCCGTTTCTCCCGGAACTCGCGTCGCTGACGGCGCGACTTCCTGCCCTGCGCGCGCACGGAGCGTCCCAACACTTACACCGAGTCCACTTGGCAGACAGACCACTCGCTCACCCACCGCTCGCTCACCCACCGCTCCCTCACCCACCGCTCCCTCACCCACCGCTCGCTCACCCACCGCTCGCTCACCCCTCGCTCACCCCTCACTCACCCGCCTCTCATTCACTCACCACTCGGTGGACTGGTCGAGACCAGACTCACAGAGCGCCCACCCTCCACCCTCTGGACTGCCCCCACTCTCGACTCACCGAGTACATAGACTTCTCCTCTTCGAGGGCCTTCGCGTACTTAATGGCCTCAATTTCATCCTTGTCCTTCGGAGCATCCTGCGGTGAAGCATCATGACGGGGTGGGGGTGGGGCATTAACAGGAGGGCACTAACGAGAATGGGGGGGGCACAAGCCAGCTGCTCGGGCCTAACGAGAGGTGGGTGCCAGTGCGGAGCTCTTCTTCGGTCTTCCGTACGGCGGACATCGACGCAGAGCACCAACGACAATCTCGCGGAGCGTATCACCGTGCTGATGTGTCCTTCGTATTTGTGGAACTGGGCATTGTGTCGTTATATGCTGCACGGTCTGTTCTGGATGACCACAGTCGCAGCACTGTTGGAGAGTTTTACATTTTCCATTTGTTCATCAACTATCCACATCTGCCATGTATGCATGTTGAACGTGTTTCGCACCGTACGTAGCCAACCGTGCCAATCGGTGGTGTGGAATCAGAGGTGCGGTTTGTGCAGCGTGGATGCGGTTTAGGGTGGGATCATTAGCTTCGTGGAAGATCAAAACCCTCACGAGTGAGGATCGAACGAGTGGTAAACGCAAGGTGATGGCGGATCGCTCGCCGCTCCCTGTGCAGGGTTCGCGGTTCGAATCGAATTTTAAACTCAACTATTTAAATGTTACCAGGTAAGGGCCATTGAGCTATACAGGCAGTCCCAGGTTAAGGAAGACCCGACTTACAGAAATCCGACTTTACAGAAATGCTCCCATAAATCATGTAAAAAGTTGTTTTTCAATACTGTATGCATAAATGTTTGCAAGAGTGCAGGGCCTGTTCGTAAGCGTCAAGTCATTGATTTGAAGCACAAACGCCGCCTTCACCGAGCTTCACGAGTCGGGTAAATGTCATTTTTCGTAGCGTTGCATAATCCTTTTCCTCTTGTAGCATTACGTTATTGTTTGTTTTCTATGCTTCGTGTATTCATAAACAATTGGACAGTACAGTATACGTTACATTAGCTTGATCAAGGATAGTGTTAGCGTATATATTCGATCAAATGAAAGAATCATAGGAAGTGCAGAGTGTGCGTATATTTCTCGGGAACCTAACCCTTCCGTAACCCGGGGACTGCCTGTACAGTTATTTTCAGAAGGGACGTGGCTATCACAACCGACAGCTTAACGAAGCGGATCACCACCGTGTGGACATTCACAGCAGCAGCCAAACACTCTCAATGCGTGATGTTGATTCTAAACGTGGAGGGAACAACCGGAGGACCAGGAGAAAGTCCTGCAAGCACGGCGACAGAGACACCCAAACTCCAAATGTACAGCAGGCACCAGGGTCGGGATCGAGCCCACGACTTTCTGTATACCAGGCGAGGGAGTTAACCTGTCGCCACCCTGGCACGTGACGGGTTAACACCGCGTGAGTGTCATCAACCCGTCACAGAGCAGAAAGCGACAGTGTTAAGAACCTGGCAACCAGCGTTCGATTATCTAAACCGGTCCTGGGCCTCCACTAGGTCGACTCGGCCTCAAATGAGTACCTGGTGCAGTGTGTAAATATCCTCAATGGGGAGACCAAGGCGGCCGGCGTGGTGCTGGCCACCACCCCTCATGCGCCGTGCCGGCCTTCATAGATGCAACTCGCTAATGGCACTTGCCCCAATGGTCTGTTAAGGCTACAGGGGGATCTTTGTCTTTGTGGGTGTGGGGCCTCACCGGACGTAGTCGGCGTCGCTCATGCCGTAGTTGGTGGCGCATTTGTTCATCTCGGCGATCTGCTCGGAGTTCAGCTCATCGATGTCCACCTCCACGTCTAGCGGGTGGCACGCGCACGGGGCGAGACAGCGACAACGCACGCGCTCACGCACACCCGCACGCACCACCCCACAAAGACACGCACGCACAGCATGCACCACACATACCGCACGCACCACA
The DNA here is from genome assembly GCA_018977245.1 of Lethenteron camtschaticum. Lineage (NCBI taxonomy): Eukaryota > Metazoa > Chordata > Hyperoartia > Petromyzontiformes > Petromyzontidae > Lethenteron > Lethenteron camtschaticum. The sequence continues at coordinate 5,054,760 of MU249623.1, read as the reverse complement.
TGCACCGCACGCACACCACCACAAAGAACACACACANCACACGGGCATGCAGACACCACACGCACCGCAAACACACCACTCACAAACACACACACACANCACACGCACTACCCACAAAGACACGCACATACCGCACGCACCACCCACAAAGACACGCAACCACACGCACTACCCACTAAGACACGCACACACCACACGCGCCACACCCCCGCAAGCACCATCCCACAAAGACACGCACGCACCGCACGCGCCACACATACCGCACGCACCACATGCACCGCACGCACACCATCCACAAAGACACGCTCCACAAGCACACCACCGACAAAGACACGCACACACCGCATGCACCACCCCACAAAGACACGCACGCACCGCACGCACACACATACCGCACGCACCACATCACCACATGCACCGCACGCACCGCACGCACAAAGACACGTACCGATGTCGGGGATGGTTCCGTCGGACTCGCTGCTGCTGCTGTCTCCATCGCCGCCATTGTCCCGGCCCCTCCTCGTCCTCCTCTCCTCCTCCTCTTCGTCGTCGTCGTCCTCCTCCTTCTCCTCGTCGCGCCACCGTCTCGATCGGCTCCCTCCCCGTGCTCTTCCGCTCCGCGCGCTCCGGGCCCGTGGCTGCTGCTGCCGCCGCTGTTGTTGTTGTTGTTGCCGTGGGACGAGGCGGCGGCGGCCGTGGAGGAGGAGGAGGGATGGCGTCATCGGGGGCGACCGCCGGGGAGGAATCCTCGTAAGTGTAGCCGATGGTTGCGCGCTTCTCCGCCAGCCTGTCACGAGCGCACACAAAAGACAAAGGTCCCCTGTGTAGCCTCGACAGACTGCCGAGGGCGAGTGGGGCGCCAAGGTGGCGAAATGTTTACATTGTGGGTTCGACCCCGACGCCTGTATATTTGGAGTCTGCATGTTCTCTCCCACCGTGGTTACGTGGATTTTCTCCGGGTCCTCCTGTTTTTCCCTCCACATTGACAAACATGCGTTTAAGAGTATTTGGCTGCTATAATTTCCACATGATAAGCCACTTCGCTGATCTGTAGCTAGGTCATTTCTGAAAAAGAGCAAAATAGCTCACAGGAGCCTTACTGGTGAAATACAAAATAGTTCAGTAGGAGCGGTGCCGTTAGTGAGCAGCGCCTACGAAGGCCGCCGCGGCAAATGTGGGGGTGGCAGCAAAGCCACGCCCGGCCACGGTTACGATGTTTACACATCGCTCCGGGTACTCTCTCGAGGCCGAGTTGACCTAGGGAGGCCCAGTACCGGTTCAGACAATCCGTCGCTGGCATGAGCCGCGAGCGGAAATCGAACTCGGGTTACGGGGGTTAATAGCGCAACGGCGCTAACCGCTGCACTGCCGCTCCCCTGCCACACGCACAGGCAGAGGTGCACACACGCACAGGGAGGGAGGCAGCCGATGGCTGGACCCGGCAGGCCCGAGCACACACGAGGCCTACCAAGGCTTTGTTTATAGCCGCGACTCGTAACCACTGCTACAACGAGAGCTATGCGCCAGCTATACGGACGTGATGTGCCAAATCCATTCTGTGGTTGCCAGCCCTCCAGCAAGCGGAAGGACAGAGGAGCGACCTCACAACAACGTGTTCCCCAGCGGGGAGATAAAGGTGGTGCATCTCCCAGTCATCGTAATCGGTCAACCCATGGAACCTCGGTCTGTCCAGCGTGACCCCTGCCGGCAGCGAGCCTTCCCATTTCGCGGATGGCCTCAGGAGTGCACCTAGCCTGGCACATGCGCCGTGGTGACGTCACGCAACCAAGCGGCGAAAAGCGGTTGTGTTGTTGTCGTTGTTGTGGGTTACCCGCACCTCCGATTAAAGCGGTTGGCTACGTACGTTACAAACGAAATTCAAATAGTCTGTTCTCCTATAAGACGTGTTTTATAATGCAAATTGAATACAACGCATTGAGTGCGCGAGTAGGAATAAGCGGCCGTACAGCTTCCTCGGTGGAGCATCGCACGAGGCAGTGGGATGCTGCTGGATGCTTCTAGATGCTACCCAAGCGCCTCGGCCTTAGTTCGTCCTGCGTACGCATCTCACGTGTTATCACGGACTGCGCGAGTCCAATTGGGCCCTCGTAACGAGAAGACTCGACACAGTGCCGGGCCAGCCTTAACCCTGACCCCTAGGCGGGCGGAAGCACCAGGCAGGAGCAACCACGACAGCGCAGCAGCCACTCCTGTTGCCCTGGGCAGCGGCGGGCAGGGACGGCGCGCAGAGCAGCAGCAGCAGCGAGCGACTAAGCTACTGCGAGGCGGAACACGGGGCGCGATGTCAGCGGCCGTTAATGTTTAACGAGGTCGTGGTTGGGGGCGGCTGCATGTCTGTACGTTGGAACTTCTTTCGCGCCATACGTAGCCAGCCACGCTAATCGGAAGTGGGGTGGTGGGGTGGTGGGGGTGCCGTACTTTTTCTTCTCCTCCTCCAGGATGCGGGGTTGGTTGCCGTGCCGTACAGCTCGTCCATGTAGATCTGATAGAGACACTGGTCCTCCGAGACTGCCGTGGCGACACAAAGACAAAGGTTCCCAGACGCCCCAACGCAGGTGTAGCCTTTAAAATCGCAATTTCGGGTCAAGTGCTGGCACAGCAGAAGCAGCAGCCAACCATTCACGGCGATGTCACCGCGGCGCTCGTGCCAGGCTAGGTGTACTTTAGGCTGTGTGAAGTGTAACAGGCTCGCTAGCAGGAGGTTCACGGGACAGACCTAGGGGTATGTTACGGGTTAACATGTGACGCACGAAGAAGACACGCGACACACGCACGAGACATGCGACACGCGCACGCACGGGACACGTGACACGCAATCGCGTGAGACACGTGACACGCAATCGCGTGAGACATGGGGCAGACGCGCAAACCCACGCATGACACCAACGCAACACACGCACACACAGACAGCAGACACGGCAAACACACGCGCACTCGTGTACATGTGCACTCCCATGAGCTTTAAGGAAACACTGTTACGCGCATTAGTTTGTGTTTTGTTCGTCTTTGGTGTGGGGAGCAGTGGCGCAGTGGTTAATGCACTGCAATACGAAACCGGTCGTGGACATCTCCTAGGTCTACTCAGCATTAAAAAGTTTCTGATGTGGTGTGTAAATATTAGCAATGGGGAAACAAAGGCGGTAGGGCGTGGTGCTGGCCACCCACTCCCTCGTGTGCCATGCTGGCCTTCATAGGTGCTCGCTAACAGCACTTGCCCCAACAGTCTGTTCAGGCTATTCGGGGATCGTTGTTTTTTGCATGTACACGTGCACATGTGTGTGTGTGTGTGCGTGCATGTGTGCGTGCGTGCGCGTGTGTGTGCATGGCCATCACTCACTTCCCGCGAACTCATTCTGCACGAGGCAGCGGTAGCGCTCGTAGTTGCACCGGCGCTCGTCCCCATCCTCCCAGACGCTGCACAGCACCACGCACACACAAAGTCAAATATCTAGTGGCGATGTTTTTACGCACCGCACCAGGTACTCATTTGAGGCTGAGTCGACCTAGGGGAGGCCAATGACCGGTTCAGATAATCGTCCGGTGTTGGCTGTGAGCGGGAATCGAACTCTAGTCGCCAGGTTCGTAGCGTCGCCCGCTAACCGCTAATCTAATGCTCAGAAGGACACTCAAGCAAGTGCATGCACACATGGCTAACACACGAACACACACGCGCACACGCACACGCGCACATGGCTACACACATGAACACGCGCACATACGGAGTTAGCACACACGTCCTCTGCTCGCTCAATGGCCACTCCTGGTCCCTTGGGTTCTCACCTGGTTAAACAAGATTAAGTTAATCTCAGCCACTCAAATACTCACTCACTCACACAAATGGAACCTCATTTGCCAGTAAAAAATATAATTGTTTTTTACCCGTCTATCTGGCAACAAAACTGACACCTTTTTTACAAGGAGTCATGTTTGCATAGACCACAATACCTGCAGTCATAATGCAAACAAAAAACAAACTCTGATAATGTATGCACTGTCCTTGAAGTTGATTGGCCACACCCGAGACAGCTTTCCTTAGGCTTAGAGCCTAGTCTCACATGGGTTGGACCAGATGACGTCAAAAGGTGCCTTTTGCCAGATAGAAGGGTAAAAAAACAATTATCACTCACTCACTCGTTTACTCATTCACCTAACCATCCACCCAGCCATAGAACCACTCACTCAACCACTTATTCACCTACCCACTCATTCAACCGACCATTTACTCTACCACCAACTCATTCACTCACTCGCTTACCTAACCATCCATCCAGCCACTCAACACTCACTGACTCAACCACTCATTCACCTACCCACTCACTGACTCTACCAACCATCCACTGAACCACCAACTCTCATTCACTCACTCATTCACCCAACCACTCCTCACCCAACCATCCATCCAGCCACTCAATCATTCATTCACTCACTCAACCACTCAATGACCCACTCACTCACTCACCCAACCTTCCATGCAGCCACTCACTACTCTTGCAAACGGTAATGTCCAGCCGGCCGGCAAACCAAACCGACCAGGGGGGTGTAAAGCAACGGAGGGCATTGGTCACCTATCACCGGCAGCCAGGCCCTTGAACTCGGGATGAAATCCAGGTGAGCTCTCACGTCGAACCTGTCAATCATGTTGTTTGAGTCGCCCTGCCAGGGCATCCTGCGGAGAGACACAAGACAGGGCACATCACCCAGGGGCTCCCTCCCGGACACTAAACTAAATCTGTAAACTGTTTTTATTTGACCAGGTCAGAGGCCTACTAGAGGCCTACTAAGCTACCTGGCTATCACAAATGATAGCTCAACGCAGTGGCTTATCATGTGGATATGTATAGCAGCCAAATACTATAAATGCACATTGGTTCCAAATGTCGAGGAAAAAACCTGAGAAAAATCCACGCGACCACGGGAAGAGAGATACCGCATACTCCAAATACACAGCAGGCGTCAGGGTCGGGATGGAACCCACGGCCTCCTGCATATCCGGCAGGGAGATAACATCTCCTCGGCAGCGCGCGGTCGCTCGCGCGTTGGCAAGGCGAGGGAGGTGGGAGCAGGAGCGGTCGTCGCGCCGCGGCGTCGAAAAGTTGAGAGCAGACGGTGGTGCGGGGGTCAACAGCCATGGCTGGGAGCCCCGCCGCCCACACGCAGGCCCACGCGACCGCCGAATTATCATCAAATTAGCGCCGTGACATTTGGAGCGAACCTCCCATCTGTCTGCTCCGAGCGCCGCTGCCACCGCGACATCGCAACCACCACGCGGCTCCCCGCGGGACCCGACAGCAACGTGCGTGGGCGACTGTCTGCCTCCCTCCTCCCTCCTTCACTCCCTCCATTCCTCCCTCCACGCTGCCCTGCCTCCCTCCCAGCTCCCCTTCCCTAGCTCCCCCCTCCTAGCTCCCTCCTCCCTAGCTCCCCCCCTCCCTAGCTCCCCCCTCCCTACTCCCCCNTCCCTAGCTCCCCCCTCCCTCCCCCCCTCCCTAACTCCCTCCGCTTCCTAGCTCCCTCCCTCCTTCCCTAGCTCCCCCGTATCTCTCCTAAGTGTGCTAGGAGTGTGCCTGGGGTGCATACAGTGAGTGTGGTAGGAAAGCGAGTGGGAGTGAGTAAAGTGAGACGTGGTGGTGAGTGTGGTAGGAGAGTGAGTGGAGGTAGTAGAGCGAGTGGAGGTGAGTAGAGTGAGCTGAGGTGGTGAGTGTGGTAGGAGAGTGAGTGGGAGTGAGTAGAGTGAGACGTGGCGGTGAGTGTGGTAGGAGAGTGGGAGTGAGTAGTGAGATGCGGTGGTGAGTGTGGTAGGAGAGTGAGTGGGAGTGAGTTGAGTGAGACGTGGCGGTGAGTGTGGTAGGAGAGTGGGAGTGAGTAGTGAGACGTGGCGGTGAGTGTGGTAGGAGAGTGAGTGGAGGTGAGTACAGCAACTCACATGTTCACCGGGCTCTCTGCTGCCACGGCCACGGCTGGATCCAGGTTCACCCTGTAGGACCGGCCATGCACCTGCAGGAACTGTGCCGGGTCTTTTTTCTGTGCCGTGAAGGAGCATGGGGGGGGGGGGGATGGGGGACAGTTCGGCAGAACAAAAATGCATAACGGTTGATTCACTATCATCAGCCATGATTATGGGTCGGCTACCAAAATAACAAGAGAAACCATTTTTTCAAATTTCAAGAGCCAAACTGCAGTCGTTAAAGAGCCACCGCATGCAGCTCCAGAGGCGCAGGTTGACGACCCTGGCCATGATCGACCCACTGCTGGATGGAGGCACATCCGAGAGCCGCCGCCATCTATCGCCACCCCGTGATACTGTCGAGGCAATCCGATAGCGATCACGCCAAGCTACACACAAGGCCCGTACCCAGCACTGTGCGCAACATGACTGTGAGCGGAGATGGTCGCTCACTCTCGTAGTCACGCGATGACTCAGGAGGCGCGAGGAGAAACCAAACAGCAGCAAAGTGATCATCTGGACCTAACAATTGCCCAAGCTCTGCGGTCCTCTATATATTAAGGTTCTGTCGGTCAACTCATGAGTGTTTACACGTTGGAGGAAACCGATTACCCAAAGAATACCCACGCATGCGAGGTGGAAACACTACCGCATAGACTATTATCACGGTTGGCTACGCACGGTGCGAAAGAAGTTCAACATACATAAATACATACAGATGGGAGCCCACATTTTTGCTAAAATGTCTTATGCCGGCAAGCCAGGGTATGGCTCCTCCTCGCCGCGGAGGGGAGGGAGTTCCACAACAACATCGGTGTGTGAGCCACCGAGCCTCGCTGCTGCCTTCACAGCGTGAATTACAGGCAGCCACGTGCAGCACTGCGACCACTGCCTGGCGAATGGGCGCCGAGTGACGGCAGGCACACACAGGTTGTCACAGGAGGCTTACGGGGCGACACAGTGGGCAGCTAAATCTGAATCTTTATTTGTCCTGGAGAAATCCGATGAGCTACGAAGCTTTTTTTCACAGATGTCCAGTCGCTTCACAAGTGCCCCTCCCCCTCATCCCCCTCCTGGCTCCAGCCTCTCACCGACCCCTTTGGCTTCCCAATGCAATGATGCCCATTATCAGCCCCCAGCTTTACGTCCCCCCCCCCACCACAGCTACGACCAGGCCTATCCCAACTCCTTATCAATCCCTCTTGTTTCAACTGCATAAAAACTATACCGCCACTTACAATAACCCAATTCTTCATTTCAAATCATTATCATCCTATGTACAATTGTATTATTGCCATAAAGTGCCTTGGGAAAAGCGCTATACGAATCTCAAAAAGATCAAGTGGTGCAGGAACATTCACCGCTGTACATGTGCATCCGATGAGCTATGAAGCTATTTTCCACACCCGTCCAGTCGCGTCACAGCTTGACAAACACTGCGCAAGCGGCACTCAGCTCTGCCAGTCCTGGGCCAGTCCGCTCAGGAACGTCACGATGGCGCCCTCTGGCGAGAGCACTGTGCCGCTACTGCCCTACACGTGAACGCGTCTCCCGCCAAGAGGTGAGGTGCACTGTGAGAGATGCACGACAGGTACATCACAGAGTGTGATGCATTGCGGGAACCGGCACTACAGGTACATCACAGAGTGTGATGCATTATGGGAACCCGCACTACAGCTCTGTCACCGTGTGTGATGCATCGTGGGAGCCGCGACAGATTCAGCGATGAAACGCACCACGTTCGCACGAGTCCGCCCATGAGAATGCCCTCTGGGGACGCTGCAGAAATTCCACTGCGCGTCCCCGTACATAGAGCCAAGTGGGATTCGGGACCTGGACCGTGCTCTTCCCAGTGCATCGACTGCTTACGCTCGGTGCGATTCCCGTCGTTTAAAAAACTAAACTGTTTTATGTTACCAGGTAAGGCCCACTGAGCAATGTAGCTCTTTTCAGAAGCGGCCTGGCCACAAATGACAGCACAACAAATTGGCTTATCATGCGGAAATGTATAGCAGCGAAATACCCTAAATGCATGTTGATTAAAAATGTGGAGAGAAAAACCAGAGGACCCGAGGAAAATTCACGCGACCACTGGAAGAACACGCAAACTCCGTACATACAGGCATCGTCAGAGTTGGGATCAAACCCACGAACTCGTGTACACTAGGCGAGGTGGTTAACATCTCGCCACCGGTGCGTCCCACTTTCTCGTTCACTCCTCCCTCGTGCCCATTTCGCTCATTCATTCCTGTCCAAACCCGCCGGCTTTTAACCTCGCGACGCGCCCCGCTCAGACCCGGTCGCCGTAGCTCAACGGGGAAACCTCACAGCGACGAAGTGAACCCCCCCCCCCCCCAACACCGGGGCGCGCTCACGACCGCGCCGCCACTCACGATCTTCTCGTAGTACTCGCGCCGGCGCTCGACGCGCTTCTTGTAGTCCACCATCATGCCCGCAGCTTGCGCTCCTGCTTGCGCGCCTCGTGCCACATGGTCGCGGCCGTGGAGGAGGCGGCACAGAGGAAAGGGGGAGCTGCCCGCCGGAGATGGACCGCCGTGGCTCTGCTCCGCGCGAGACCTACGGGTTATTGTGAGACCTGTAGACAAACACAGAGACCATAGACTTACACAGAGACCNATAGACTAACACAGAGACCCATAAACTAACACAGAGACCCATAGACTAACCCCCAGACCCATAGACTAACACCCAGACCCATAGACTAACACAGAGACACGTAGACTCACACAGAGACACATAGACTCACACAGAGACCCACAGACTAACACCCAGACCCATAGACTAACACCAGACCCATAGACTAACACAGAGACCATAGACTAACACAGAGACCATAGACTAACACCGAGACCCAGACTAACACAGACACCCATAGACTAAAATAGAGACCCATAGACTAAAATAGAGACCCATAGACTAACACACAAAGATTACCCGTATAACCGTAAGACGATTGTTAGGGAAAGTGCTGTTAGCGAGCACCTATGAAGGCCGGCACTGTGACACACGAGGGGTGCCCAGCACCTCGCCCGGCCGCCTTTGTCTCCCTCGTGACAATGTTTACACACCGCACCAGTTACTCTTTTGAAGCCCGGTCGACCTAGGGAGGCCCAGATACTCGTCAGTGGTTGCTGGTGGCCGCGAGAGTGAATAGAACTCGGGCCGTTGGGTTCGTAGTGCAGCGTGCTAGTCACGGCACTATTCAGGGCCAACGTGAGACGCACAGATATATAGATCTATGTTTAAACTGGGACCCGATCCCCCATTCATACGCGTGGATTGCGTTCCGCTTTCCAAAGCGCAGTGCGTTAACCACTGCGCCACCGCTCCCCCCCCCCTTCTCTGCACCAACAACCCTCATCAGTCCACACCTCAGAGTCGACAGTCTCAACAACAGCCAAAGGTCCCCCGCATAGTCTTTAACAGACTGTTGGGGCAAGTGCTGTTGGCAAGCACTCTACGGCACACGAGGGGGTGGTGTGGGTAGCCTTCCCAGCGCAGGCGCTTACACGACGCGCCAGAAACACAACGCTGGTGTCGGCTGTGAGTGGAACTCCCGCCTCACCGGGTTAGGAGCCAGTGCGCTAACCACTACGCCACCGCTCCCCGCCAACGACAGCCATCGCCGCTGTAAGCATCACCTTTCATTATCCAACTACTAAATAATGTCGTCAGCCGCGGTCAATCTACTGCTGGATGAAAGTCTGCCCGCCTATCGCGACCCTGCGATGTCAACAATTCATCCAGACCGCAAACTAAACTAATTTTACAATATTTCCCCGATACGACAAATCGACAATATTCCCAGTGCCTCCACAGCATTAATCACTCAAGAGCAGCTGCGGCGGTGGTACACGCGGAGCGCACTGTGCGACTTGCAATCCACACGGGGTCGAGTTCCCATCTCCCGGCGCGGCAGTGGCGCCAGGAACCGTTCTAGAATCCACGACTCGGTCTCTGTCCAGCAGCAGAACTGTGGCGATCTACGATGGGTAGCTAAGCGTGTCGTGAGGTAAGTCGCGGGTACTCTCATCTCTTCCAACGCAGTCTGGCGAGCGTGGAATAGGAGGCCAAATATCCTCTAGAGTCGAGAGCTACTGCGGAGGCATTTCGACAGCAATTGCAGGGGCGCCGCATGAAAATCCACTACAAGGCCTAGGCCGCAGGCTTGAAGCCTGAGGCCTAGCGACGCTCACCTGCGCTTGGCCCGGGGAAGCGAGAGACGCGGGGCCGCTATCCCCTCCCGGTGGCTTCTGCAGCCGCGAGGCCGCGAACTCTGTGGGGTCGCCCCCCCTCCTCCTCTTCTTGAGTCCCGAGCCTTGGGGCTCGACTCGCGCTCCCCCCGCACTCTCCTGGCGCTCTCTCCCCACGCTCTCTCACGGAGCCTCGCGCTGTTATCCACCAATCACGAGAGAGAACCGCGATACCCCTCCGTGTTGCGAGGACCAATCACGAGCCAGCACCGATCACCGCCACTCACCACCGCTCCGGACATGGCACTTTGCCAAGGTCTCTTCCCTCCCGGTTCATAAAACAAAACCAGCCAACACCGAACACCTATCTTCTTGGTTCTTTCGGTAAAGTCACGTAGAAGGGAAGTAATAAAATAATAAATAAAACATAATAAATATTCTTTTCGGACAACGCAAGCAAACNTCGTGAAATAATTTTATTTTTTTTATTTTATTATTTCCCTTCTACGTGACTTTACCGAAAGAACCAAGAAGATGAATGAATCCCTGCAGTCACGAAAGCTTTAAATCAAAATTTAACCGAACACCTACACCATTGGAACCTCACCGAACACATATATTACTATTAAAGTTGGTGACGATTCTGGCAATGACCCTTCTCCATAGCACACATTCACAAATGGACAATTAAAGATAACCAGAGAACATGGAGAAACCCATGCTGAACAGGGGAGAACATGCAAACTCCACTCGCACTGACGCCCGAGTCGGGAATGAAATCACGGTGATCTCTCAACATTGGGATCAAGTAATTAAATCGACTCCAAGGTGACATCAATATCACTGCCAAAAGCAATAATTTGATTCCGGAAGAGAAAAAAAACAAGAAGCAAAGCACGCAATTATTTGTTAATAGCTCTTTATTTAGAACTTTAGTTGTTCTGTATATGTTACTTAATAAATATTTAGTCAGGCTACGAAGCGTTAAAAATAATAAATGAGCCACTTCATAACCCAGAAATCGGGCATAACACAGGAAATACTTCAGAGTAGTCCGAGCCAGCTGTGCCTTATGTTGCAAACAACACACAAGAGACGCATGTAAAATCACTCGGCCTTTGTGCGTTTTGCAAAAAAACTCCCCAACGGTTCCTCTTCATCTTAGTTCACCATCAAAATAAATTTGAGCAAACGTGTAACGACTGACGGATATAGACAATTGTAGATCGGTGTTGTGTTTATTAGAACTCTATCAGTCGCTACCTTGGCGCACAATCAGCGCGTGAACCCACGCGCCAGTCCACGATGCACACCGAAGCGAACCAAGACGACGGCATCGCCAGCTGCTGTCTCTCCGCACCCAGCCAGTCACTCCCTCCAAACACGGACCCGCAGCCTGCAGTGGAGAATAGCCTGGAAACCGGCATTCTTAAAATGAACATTTTTTAATTATTTTACCAGGTATGACCCACGGAGCTACGGAGCTATTTTTCAGAAGCGACCTGCTACCACAAATGATCGCTAACTAAGTCGCTTAGCACGAGAAAATGTACAACAGCCAAATATTCTAAACGCATGTTTATAAATGTGGAGAAAAAGGAACCGGCGAAAAATCCACACAACCACGAGGCGAGAAAACGCAATCTCCAAATATACAGCAGGCGTCAGGATTGAGCAATCGAACTCAGGATCTCCTGTATACCAGGCGAAGTAGTTAACATCTCGCCATCGTGGCGCCACCGTTTTCTTAGTCACAGCCCGGCTCAGCTTGGCTCGGCTCAAGAGCCGCCTCCAAGCCCCTGTGCTTAACGTAATTCCGGCTCCAAGCATGGTCCCAGCCAGGCTCGGGACTTTACAGGAACCAGAGCCGTGCCACAGCGAAGTCGCTCACTCGGGTCACGCAAACTCCGTCCGGTCATCCTCGCAGCAGAAGCAGCGGCTTTTGAACAAAGACGTCACCGCATCGCGTGCTTTCAGATGCGCTTCTGCGGCCGTCTGGAACGCTCCTTCCGAGATTAGGAAGCCACTATGCACTTTTAAATCAAAATTGAAAAACTGCTTTTTGCGTTTAATTAATCGTCCTTATCCCGCACTCCCATTAGCGTACGGTGCCAAAGATGTTCAACTTACGTACATCCGTGCCTCTTTGGAAGCAACTGAGCAACCTCGGCCTGAGCTGGAGTGTAAACGATGCCGAGACAGAGCCGAGCCGCGGCTGCGAATGCGGCACGAGCAGCAGCAGCCGCCACTGCCAATGAGCACTGAATTCAAAACCGGTCCAGGGTGAATGAAAAGCAACCCTGCGAAAGTCACTCCGAGTAGGTCGTGTGCTGAAGGGGTTTGTGCAAAATAAATATTAGTGTTCTTACGTGGAGACAGATCGATAGCGGGTATGGTCTGCTTATGTTGTAGTTTTTTAGACGTGTTCACGACTGCATTGCACGTAAAGAATCAAGTGTTGTTTTAATATAATTTAATTCGATAGTAAAATACGTTGTCTGTTGACATCCCGGGGAGCGAGGTTGGCCGATAAAGAATTGGCTGCGGCGTTATGGACATCTCTTACTCCGAATCGGTTGGCACTAAACTCTGACCTCACTCTTGCTTAACATCAATGGTTTCCACGCCTGGTAAAATAAATAAATGCAATGTTTTATTGGCGGCTCGGGGTTTGCACGGACAATCCGTGCGTGGAACATATAGCAAGGGTGATCCATTTATAGATACCCCTACTAATATAATAGGGAGATAGTCGAGAGAAAACTGAATTCATAATCAACGTTTTTGGGTTTAGATCGCGTTATTTTAACCAATCAGTAAAATGTGTCACGTTGACAAAGACAAATAGTTCACTGCTTTAGCCCACCGGTGTGTTGAAGCCACAACATTTACAATTTGAGTACGTTTCGCTGTAATTGCATCCAGCATCATAATTCAGAGGGGGTTACGACACATTTATAAATAACGCGATCTAAACCCAAAAACGTTGATTATGAATAACATTGGTCGCGAAAGCCTACGTGTTAGAAAACTGAATGCTATTTTCAAACGCTCAACGTGCACCATCTCCCCCACCCAATAGCAATACTTATTGAAAACGTTGTCACGCTATCACAATATCCAATCAGCCGTTGAGAACCGAGGACCATTATAATCAGTGGGGTATCTATTAATGGATCCTCCTATACAGTTTACTGCATTAAAAAAACTCAATGCGTTCGTAAACGACACTGTGGCTTTGTGTAATAGGCGACGTTTCGGGAAATGCTCCCCCCCNACAATTGCACATGGCCTGAAACGCCATGGATATTGTCCTTTAATGGAGCTACAGCAAATTCCGAACGTGGTTTCGTCGTCGTCGTCGTTGTTTGTGCCCCGATGCGTAGGCACACCAGCAGCAGCAGCGAGTAACGCGTTCATGCCCTTGGTACAAAGCACCCCGGGTTCACCGCGCTGCTGACGTCTTGTTCGAGACTCTCCACGGGCAGCTTGGGTGGCTTCAGGTGACCCAATACCGCGTCCAAGACATCACCGCCAACACCGCGACAGCCTGGGTTCCAATCCAGGTTTCAGCCGCGCCCGAAATGAACGGAGCGTCCTCAAGAAGACAGCGGCACCGACGGTTCCGGGCGCCGTCACCGATGATCACGCGCAAGAAAAAACACGCAAAATCGAATTTTTCACTCCGAATCGGTCGATTCTCATGCTCCAAGACAGTGGTTCACAACCTATGGTGCACCCGCAAAGCCGTAGAAGTGGTCCGCGGAAATGTTGCAGAAAGGAAACACGAGATTTCGTACCGCCCGTCGCGGTATAGTCAATCAAAACAATGCAAGTTCATGGTGTCCATGGCTTTACTATGCAACATTGAACCACACCTTGAATAAGAGTAATTTTAATTTTGAAAAGAATCGTTGTCTGTCCAAGGTGGCCTGCGACGATGTTGCGTGGGTACATTTGTACGTATGTTGAACTTCTTTCGCACCGTACGAAGCCAACCGTACTAATCGTAGGTAGGGGTTGACAGTGGTTGGGAACCACCGTTACAAAAATAAAATTAGGTGTGACTGCAGCGGAGACGAACCCTGACATGGCAGCGCATCTGAGAGCATGGGAGCCACCCTCGTGTGAATAAGAACCAACTGGAAGGACCTCGGAAGTAGTTTGTGTCGTCATTTTCTAGATAACCTCCTTTAACACGTTACGCTGCTTGCGGCAAGCACCAAAGTTGTCTTTTCTCCTGTAATGACGAGACAAATAGTACAAGTGAAATATAAAGATAAACGGCAGTTACCATAAAACTATAAAGCACACCCATGTTACCAAAGGCAACATTCTACACACTTCATTGAACGTCATTTGTTGCTATTAAAGTTACTTAGACGTGCCTAGAGATGTATTAGTCTGGTCACGAAGAGAGTGAGATATGACTTGTCCTAAAAATGCATTTCTTTTGGTAGCTTGGCCCCAAACTCACAAAGCACTCACTCGACCGATAAAACCTCTCTTCTACTGCACAACCCGATCCGCGCCGGGGCCGTGCCGAGCCAGACCCACGCTGCTCATTTTGCACCGCGCCGTTCGTCTTCCCATTGCAGAAGCCGAGCCGCTGGCCTCGCGCGCAACGAACGAACCGAGACGCGCACAGACGATACGGTGACGCCGTGTCCCCCAGGGGGTACCGATATCACACGCACGACGCTGCGAACGAACCGAGACGCACGCAGACGGTGTGGTGACGCCGTGTCCCCAAGGGGGTCCCCCCCCCAACGTGTCCGTCCACGGCGTACCGACGTTACACGCAGTGAACGCGTTGTGTGCGCCGCCGCTTGGCCCTGCTTGAGCAAAATTCAGAAGTTGCGCGAGGGAAGCGTAGCACGGTTTGGTTTTGGCTCTCATCGGCAAATAGCCGGTGGGAAAAAAACCACCCATGCCGTGATGGGCCCCACGCTGGCTCGGCGTGGATGTGCCAGTTGACAAGGCGTCTAAGTCCAAAACCACGGCAGTTTAAAATAAACAATAACGACGACTCGCGTTACACTGCACAAAGCCGAACTAATCACAAATCGGTTTGAACTTTTATTGTATGAAAAAAAACAAGTCAAAATAAAACTGACGACACCTTGAGCATTAAACGTTCGCAGGACCCAACGCGCACGGTGGCGGCGAGGGGGTGGGAGTGGTTAGGGGGGAGGGGGTGGGTAGATCTGACAAAAAAGGAACGTGATGGCAGGTCGCGTGAAAACACAAGGTGCGGGGGGGGTCCAACAGGGATTTGTAAAACCGAGAGGGGGAGGCCCAAGCAGCTGCGAAGGGTGTGCGGGTAACCTGGTCGACAGACGCAGAGAGAAACACGGGGACCAGATGGGATCAGGTTCAGGTTGACTTCCAATAAAGAGAACATTCCAAACAAGAGCGGCGACACACACACACTGGCACACAAACATACAAGCGCCCACAGGCACACAAATACACACAAACAGGCACGCGTGCACACACAGACTCCCGCACACAAATACACACACACAGGCGCGCACACACGAATACACAATCTCATAGCAAGACACACAAAACACATGAACACACCGTAATAACGACCGCCATTCGCCACTAAGTGGCGGTGACGTCATATTAAGTGTCGAAGGCTCGCTCAGACGAGGCCATGGGACAGACCCAGGTGCCATGGGTTGGCTGACTGAGATGACTGTCAGATGCACCAGCTGTGTCCCCTACTGTGCCAACTTGCTGCAGACACTAATACATACACACACTCATACCCACAAACAAGGACATGACTACAAACACACGTGCACACAAAATCATACAAAGATCCCCCATATAGCTTTAACAGACTGTTAGGACAAGTGGTGTTAGCGAGCACCACACACGAATACACAAACACACACTTATGAAAACACACACTCTCATACCTACACACAAGAATACACACACTCACAGCCACATTCAAACATGAACATACACAAACATTCGCGCGCGCGCACACACACACGTGCCTCGTGCCTTCCCCGCGCGGCCTCTCTGGATAAACCATAGCGCTGCACCATGCACAGAAAGGTGCAACTGCAAGCAGCTACAGACAGTGAGGGGGATGACCGTTCACTCTCTCTCTCTCTCTGGGTTTATCTCTTGTGCTTCTGGCGAGCCAGGCTCGGGGTCGTCTGTGTCGCGGTCTCCGCTAGGTCCTTCGCCTTGGCGGCCTTGGCCTTGCCCGCCGCGGACTTGCGACCTCGGGCCGCACCACCTGCATCCGACGAGGGGGGGCAACAGCAGGCGCTGCACATTGCGCAACCGGCAGTCGCGTTTCCAACACACAAAGATTTACGTCGTAGTTAGTAATTATTATAAAGTAACATATAACGCAGAGTACTTACTACTCGATTTAGTAAAGACAAGTATCCCCCATATAGCCTGAACAGGATTGGGGCAAGTGTTGTTAGCGAGCACCTACGAAGGCCGGCGCGGCACACGAGAGGGCGAGCGGCCAGCAACCACGCCTGGCCGCTGTTGACTCCCGAGTGGCAAAGTGGTGGCTATGCAAGTGGCCTGTAATCCAGCAGCAGCAGCAGCGTGGAGGCAGCGAGGGTTGCTTGATCACCGCACAAATGCTGAGAAGCTCCCTTTCCATGGGCGGAGTCACACCCTGGCTCGCCATGAGACGGCATTACAGCAAAAATGTGCTCCACCTTTTCCATGTTGATGAGATAGTGTTTCCCTCTCAGTTTTCTTTGGGTGCTCTGGTTTCCTCTCGCATGTAAACACTCGTTGATTGGCCGACAACACCTTACAATCGAGGACTGAAAAGTTTGGGCAACTGTTGGTAACGTCGGCTGATCGCGTGGCTGCGAACCTGCCCGTCTGTGGTTCCTCCTCGCAAGTCATGCGGAACGTCACAAGTTGATATTATTCTAATTATTACTATCACTCACCACAACAAATTGCACTACAACTCCCCATCACCATCACTCACCACCATTACCTCCCACACCACCAACATCAGCACTACTCTACTCCCCCACCACGATCACCACCACTCCCCTCCTGCATTCCTCTAATACCAATACAGTACCCGCCAGTCGCCACTTCGTGACAGTGACGTCACCAGGGCGCCTGTGCCACGCCAGGTGCACTTTCAGGAGATTCATATAAAGCACTTTGAGGCAACGCAAAGTGTTGAAGGCTCGCCGACAGGTCACGGGACAGACCCAGATGGTGCCACTGACTGATATGACCAGAAGATGGACCAGCTGTGCCCACTGTGCCAACTCCTCCCTACCACTCACCACCACCACCGCCCCCACCACCACGATGACGCCCCCGCACCTCTGCCCGCCGCTCACCTTTCCTCGCGCGCGTGGACGAAGCCTTCGACTTGAGCAGACGGATCTCATCCTCCTCCTCGTCCTCCTCCATGCTCTCGTCGAGCTCGGCATAGGACACGGGCGGCCGCGCTCTGCCGCGACCGTTGGCGGCTGCGGCGGCGGCCGCCTGGGAGGAGGGAGTAGTTGCGGGCGACCGTTGCCGTTTCTTACTCAACGGCTCCACCACCACCTCGCCGCCCCGTCCTCCTGCTGCTGCTTCCTCCGGGCAGATGCGGTCCCGGCCGAACGCTGCAATGAGTCACACCCCACCACCACCACGACGGCGACGAGTCGTTAATAACTTTTAAGGTCGTGCTCATTCCACGCAAAGTGCTTGCCACAAATGAATCACAACAGCCTGCCGATCTCGTCAAGGAGCATAAACCATCACGTGAACTCCAGTCATCTCGCGCTTTTAGGTGCGCTTCTGCGGGCATCTGGAACGCTCTTCCTTCTCATATGAGTAGCCGCTGGAACGATGCACTTTTAAATCGAGATTCAAAACGAATTTCTCTCAAACTGCTTTTGTGTTTAGTTTGTTATCCTTCCCCTGCACTCCCATTAGCACGGTTGGCTATGTATTGTGCGAAAGAAGTTCAACATACTTGCGTACGTACAAGAGCCGAGCGACGATAGTGGCCAAGCAGTAGCGCAGTTTGTCGCACAGGTCGACGGTTCGGGCCCGGCAGTCAGTGTGCCCCCATTACTCCCTCCCCCCTTTTCCCCTCGAGCCCCCTTTTTCAAGTGCATCTCTTTCCCCCTTTATCTTTCGTAACGCTTTCCCACTAAGGTCGAGCGCTTGAACACGTGAGCTCTGCAAGTCTGTCTGTCTATAGCGGTGGAGGGGGCGGGGTCACGGCAACACTCGTAATGACGATCCACGAACTCAACTTCACGTAAAGTCGTGCCGCTGTTAGGCGCTTACCTGAGAGGACGGGCACTTCGATCCAACGGCTGGTGGCAAGACTCAACAAATTTTTGTTCAAGTTATGTTTAAAAAAGGTTAAAATAGATTGCTCATTACATTTCTTTTGCACATAGTTCTGGGTGTTTATTGTTTGTGTATTAATTGTGCGCTTGTTCCATGCAGCTCCTGTAAACCCTCCCTCCCCATGCAACTCGCTTGCCGCCGTCCCCATTGAAAAGAAAGAGCTTCATAGCGCAATGGGTCTGACCATGAAATAAAGCCACCCACTGGGGTCTTCTGCACTTCCAGTACGACTAGAGATCACTTAAAAAACAGACACCTTAACAAATGCACGGACGAACAAATGAATGGCTCAAATGAGCGAACCTGCTTGGCGGAAGTGGCCGCGGGCCTGTCGGTGCGCGCGGGACCGAAGCGGAAGGTCAGCTGGTCGTCCTCCTTGCCCCCGATGGCCCGCAGGCCCCTGGTGAGGATGGTGCGGAGTTTCTGGTAGTCGGGCCGGTCCTCGTAGCCAATGGCGTGGGCGTACGCCATGTACTCGGCAATCTCGGCTGCGGGAGTGAATAATCATCAGAATATTCATCTTTGCCGGAGGAATCCAATGGGCTGTAACAAAGCTCACAGATGTCCGGTATGGGAGTGGGGTCAGAGCGGAGGCGGGGACACAGCACCGCGTGGGAGCGGTGAACCGATGCCAAAAACGCCACGGCGCACTCCCAACGCGGGGCGACGAACGCCACGGAGCGCCGACACACACACACACACNAAACCACTCTACCACACACACACACACCAATGAACGCACAAAGACACAGCTTGACACCCCAGCAAACACAAGGAAACACCACAACACACCGTAACACACACAAAGACTCAAACACACACAAACGCACACCACAAACTACAACGCGTGAACACACCACAACACGTAAACACACCACAACACGGGAACAACACACACACCAACAAGTACCAACACATTCAATGGCACAACACGACGCATCAAAGCACACCGATGCAGAGGACAGCTCTGTGTAAAGCGCACACGCACGCACCTGGCTTCTCCTGCGATGGGGAAACACTTGTTCATGAGCTCAGGAATATTGTCCTTGAACCTACGAGTGAGGCAGACAGCGCGAGACTCACACACGGTATCCAGCAACAGCCGTGTGGGGTGTGGACATGGCCCAGCAGCAGCAAAAAAACTTGTCAGGAACCTCCCGAATAAATTAGTCCCAAGACTCAGCGTGGCTGTGGCCGCAGCTGCAGCACCATAGCTATGCTGCTGCCCGTTATTTGAGTCTCTGCTTCTATGGCCTTAAATCAACAGGGAAGTCCAACCTCTGCAGGCCCCGCCCTTTCTCTTCAGACCTCGCCCCCCGACTCCGTAGGCCCCATCCCTTCCTGACGAGGTCCCCATTGCCTCCTCCTCCTCCATCTCCGCGCCTTTCCTTTTTAAGCCCCACCCACTTCTTTAGGCCCCGCCCCTTCACCCCGCCAGACAAAGGATTGTGGCTGCTACGGGGTAGTGGTAGGGGGCACGAGTGGTGCAACCTCACCACGACAACGGACCTAAATCCCTCTTAGACCAGCGATAGAATAATAGGCAATACAGTAGATCATCGATTATCTGGGGTCCAACATTATCCGGCGGTCCCAGGCCAATCTGACGAATCTCTATCACAACTGATGAAGTTGGATTCCGACTGAATAACCACCTCCAATTCTACACCCCCTGTCATCACCCCATGCAGAGTCTTCGAGATTGGAGTGGTAAGTACAATACAGTAAATACAGTAACTTATTACAAGAGGATATTATACTTTTGTATGTTTATTTATGCCAATTTCATATTGTAAACAAATTAAAAACAACAAAAACGTAAGACACAACACCTCAAACATCTTATTCAAGAATGTGCAAAAATAAGCTATTTTAAATAATGATATTATAATCCGGCAAGCCGGTGCACAATAAGTCACGAAGACAATGACCCGAGTGTTGTTATTGTTGTTATTGGATTTGTGTGGTAGCGGGGCGTCACCTGATCTTGGCGTCGCGCACGTAGTTGGGGTCCTTGAGGTTGTCCTCCCAGGGCAGTTTTCCGCACAGCCACTGCAGCAGGCAGTAGCCCAGGATCTGCACGTCAGCGCGGCGCGACGGGGCTGCACGCACGGGGACACGGCTCGCGTGGTTAGGGTGAGGGGTAGAGGCCGGGCTAGCGTCTGGGTGGTTAGCCTGGTGAGGGATACAGGCAGGGGCAAGGCGTCTTGGTTTGCCAGGTTGGTTACAGTGAGGGGTAGAGGGCGGCTGGCATCTGGGTGGTGGCTAGTGTGGTTATGGTTAGAGGCAGGGTTAGCGCCTAGGTGGCTAGTGTCTTTGTAGAAGCTGGGGTAGAGGTCGGCTAGTGTTTGGGCGTGTCCAGTGTGGTTATGGTTAGGGTAGAGGCAGGGCTAGCGTGGTTGGGGTCTGGTTGTCTAATGTGATTATAGGTTAGGATATTGCTTACTGTGTGAAACCTTAGATCGACAGTCGTATTTGTCAACTGCCTGTCTCATTTGTATCGTCTGCTTTTCACGTTCCGTCCCATTAACTCCATTGCCATAAACGTGACGTGTGCAGCCACCACCCTATTGTGAATCCACTGTTGGATGAGGGTCTCCCCACACCCGTGAAGGCGCGGGAGAGCAGAAGTACAGTACAGGAATGGATATTCCCCCTCACTTCCCCTCTGTCGCACTCACCACCTATCCCCGACAGCCTATAACACACCCGTGTCATGCATGGTGGTCATCAGTCCATCTACTACCCGGAGACCTGTCGAGATCGGGTGCGTTCCGGGCGATCTGACCGTGGGGCACATACGCACCTACTCCCTTGTGCGCATCAATGCTGGTGAACTCAATCGTCCCGTCGTGGCAGCGCTTGGGGTCTTCCTTGTACTTGTTGTGAACCCCACAGGGGCCGTAGCGGTACGCCAGGCCATAGTCCACCAGGCTAACCTAAGTCCAAAGGTAAACAAGTCTGTCATTTTGGTACTCAGTCGATATCCTTTAAACCCCCATATAGCCATAACAGACTGTTGGGGCAAGTGCTGTTNGCACCTATGAAGGCCGGAAAGGCACACGAGGGGTGGGTGGCCAGCGCCACGCTCGGCTGCCTTTGTCTCCTGAGTGGCGACGCACCAAGTAATCAATTTAGGCCGAGTCAACCTAGGGGAGGCACAGGACCGGTTCAAAAATTCGTCACTGGTGTTGGCTGTGAGCGGAAATCGAACGGGGTAGCTAGTTTGTAGCGCAGCGCTCTCACCGCTACACTACCGCTCCACACATGAGCCACGAAGTCGTGGTGACGTCACCGTGGCGCCCGTGCCAGGCAGGTGCACTTTGAGGAGGTGAATATAAACACGTCCAGACACAGGGGGCTCCGGCGGTAGCGCCGCGTTCGCAGATTGACGCGGAGGTTCACCACTCAAATACAGCAGGCCGCCCTAGTTAATAACTTTGGGTTGTACTTAAACCGTAAAATAGCGATTCACGGTGGACGTGAAGGATTCCATGATGTCGCTTAAAGAAGATTAGGTCAACTGTCCCAGTGGCACATCTACATTTTGCGATTTTGAAAGATTACACCGCAAATTACTTTATTGGGAAACACATCGCTAACATTGTCCCAGACTGTGAAAAAGTTGCAGAACCCAGAGACAGCAAAACAGAAAGACACACAGAGATACAGTGATAGAGAGACATGGTGGGACAGACATAGTGAGACCAAGAGACACACAGAGACTATACAAAAAAAAACAAAGCGTCAGAGACCAAAACAGACACACTGAGACACATAGATACAGACAGATACAGAGACAGAGCTGGAGACAGAGACACAAAGAGAGACACGCAGACACAGAGAGACAGAGACACAGTGGAAGAGAGAGACACGCAGACACACAGAGTGACAGTGGAGGAGTGACACAAGAGACAGAGAGACATGCACACAGTCAGGCACCTGGTTTTTATCCTTGAAGCCGAGCATGAGGTTGGCCGCCTTGACGTCCGCGTGCACGTACTCATTGTCGTGGATGTACTCAAGGATGTCAAGCTGTGATAAACAACGTCACTCGTTTAGCCAGCACAGCATCACCGGGCCTCATGACTCACTTTCAAGAGGTGTCCTGCTCTATATGCATGCTTGGGAAATTTCATCGAAGCAAAAACAAAAATAGTCTTCTCCTATAACGCCGCGTGTTTTCACGACGCGAATTGGGAATAATGCGATGAACGCATGAGGGACACATTTTTTATAACGCGAATTGGATATAACGCGATTGAGCGACCGGAATACGTCGCACGAGTAGGAATAATTAAGCGGTCGTACCCTCGGCGTAGCGTTGCACGAGGCAGTGGGATGCTGCTGGATGCTACTAGATGCTACCCACGCGCCTCGTCTTTGTCTGACCTGCGTACGCATCTCATGTTATCGCAGAAATGTGCTTTACCCCTATATTATATATTATAACGCGATTTTTCCATAACGTGTTGTTGTTCAGAAACGCTACGACTACAGCGTTATAGGACTAGAGACTATATAGAAGGTAACTGATATTGGCCAAACATCGAATGCTGAGAAATACCTTAAAAATTACTCAATTGGGATTTCACGCAGTAGCATCACACCCCGACTACAAAAACTTGGCAGAACCCTTCCAGAATAGGGTCTTGGGTCTCAGTGAGGCTTTCCTGAGAAAACAAGCTAAATAATA
This sequence comes from Lethenteron camtschaticum, assembly GCA_018977245.1. Taxonomy (NCBI): domain Eukaryota; kingdom Metazoa; phylum Chordata; class Hyperoartia; order Petromyzontiformes; family Petromyzontidae; genus Lethenteron; species Lethenteron camtschaticum. The sequence goes on along the minus strand of MU249623.1, from coordinate 5,031,515 downwards.
ATACAATTAAGGAGGCTTTATAGTGTCAAACTAGCACAGGAGGCAAACTACTCAATGCATCGATGATAGAGATTGTATACATTTGATCGTTTGGCACGAGACGGAGGCTGCGCGCCTTTGGAAGAAACCAAAATATCTGGAGAAAACATCTCGTTTTGAGACACCCCACGATAGATTGACAGACGAATGGAGTCAAAAAGACAGTTGGGCAGATGGATGTATGCATGTTGACTTCTTTCACACCGTACGTGTGCAACCGTGCTAATCGTAGGTGCGTGGCAAGGACAACAAGCTAAACGCAGTTGTAAAGAAATCCGTTCTCAATCTAGATTATTTAAAAGTGCAAAGCTCCTGTGCTTCCTAATATCAGAAGGAAGGGCGTTCTAGACGGCCGCAGAAGCGCATCTGAAAGCGCCACGCGATGAGGTGACCACCGCCTTTGGATGGATAAACAGATGGACAGACGGACAGTCAAAAATACATTCGGCTAGACAACGAGACAGAGCTATGAACTTTAACACTTTCATACTTTGCTGGAAAGCGTTAACAAATGGCAGTGGCAGCAGCAGTGAGGCATGTGAAGGTGCGTACCAGCTTCAGACCGAGCTGCAGGACCGCTTTCCGAGGAATCTTCTTGCCGTTCTCTTCCAGTACCTTCTGAAGATCGCTCCCGAAACGGTCAATCACCATGAAGCGCATTCTGTCAAAGTGCATATAAGAGAGACATTGGCAACATCAGGTCAAGTATCAAGTGTGCTTCGCTTAACCGTGACCCCTCCTAAGTAACCCTCTATTAAGGCCACCCATTATTCAACCGCGCGGCGCTGCGATGGCGAGATGTTACCGACCTCTCCAGTATACCGGCGGTTGTGGGTTCGATCCCGACCCTGACGCCTGCTGTATATTTGGAGTTTGCGTGTCCATCTCCCATCGTCGTGTGGATTTTTCTCAGGGTCCTTCGGTTTTTCCCTCCATATTTAAAATCAACATGCTTTTAGAGTATTTGGTTGCTGTAAATTTGCACTTAAGACAATTCGGTGAGCTACCATTTGTGGCCAGGTCGCTTTCTGAAAAGACCCATATAGCTCAGTGGGCCTTGCCTGGTTAATCATTGCCTCACTTGATGCAGCTAATCCGGCTGTGACGGTCCCACCTGATGACGGAGACTTGTGTTGCCTCCGAAACGTCGTGATTTTTTTTTATTTTATTTTTATTAATTTTGATGTTTTACCTACGTGACTTGCCGAAAAAAAACCTAAGAATATGAATATAAATAAAAATGGTTTTAATTTAGTAACCCTTGCACGATCTACTGTCTTTACTATGTTAAGCGCCTTCAGTGAAGTCGCTTTGTGTAAATATAAAATAAGATAAGAACCGTGTCGGCTCATGAGACCAGGATGAGTCTAATTTGCAAGAGTGACCACCTGGGTCAGTAAAAATTACAAAAGTAAAAACAAAAAGTATAGAATGAAGAAAATAGAAATCAGAGCAAAAATAACGTCGTCACCCTCCTGAAAATCAGTCTCGAAACTCAGTGAAGTTGTCCTGGCTAAACCACCAAAACAATAGAAATAATAATAATCTTATCCGAAGCGTCAGACATCACAACTCACGCGCTGCCCTTCTTCTCCAGCATCCCCATGCCCCAGTAGCGTGGAACTCCAAGAAATTTCAAACGTTTCTCCTTCACCCACTTTTCAACTGCAGAACGGAGGGGGCAGGGCAACAGAAACGGAAAGATAAAGGAGGGGAGTGAGCGAGGAGCACACAAATGATAGCGGCAATGGTTTTATAGAACGTCTAGCGGCACCTTCTAGGGCGGGCGACACGGTCCGGTCGGTCGCGCATTCGCCACTTGTTGTTGCAGAGGCTCACGGCTCGAATCCTGCAGGCCGCCCCGGTTTATTGGCGGAAATGCGCCCGTGTCTGGAATCGAACCCAGGCGCTTGCTTCCCACCGTCAGGCATAAGTGAGCTACGCGGCTGTCCAACGGTATTAGCGTTGCTGGTAGTGGTAGACTGAAGCTGCATGATGATACGGTGGTAGAGTGGTAGTGCTGGTGATGTAGTCACGTTGTGGTGGTGGTGTTGACGTTATGGAGGAGGACCGTTGAGGATGCTACTGGACAATTGGAGGCAGTCGCCCTCCAACAACAGTGGAGGGCTCACAACAACGGAGTGCCGGGCAGCTAAAATCCAGGAAGTTGGTAAAGTAGGGGCACAGGTAGTGCACCTGCCGATCATCTGTAAGTCAACCCATGGCACCTGGGTCGGTCCCGTGACTTCCTGCCGGCTAGCCTTCAACAATTCACGTGGCCTCGGAGTGCACCTGGCGTGATTCACACAAGTGCCGTAGTGGCGTCACTACAACTTAGTGCGAATGGCATCTGTTGTTGACGATAGCGGTGTGAGCGATGGAAGTTGATGTTGCATCGATTTGAGTGGCTGCACGGCCTAGCGAGTGCTTCTGCGAACACGAGGCACCGGCGGTGGCTTGTGACAGCTCGGCAATACTCACTGAGCTCGGGTTTCGCTGCTCTTTGGTAAAACTTGAGCTCCGTGAAGAGGGGCCCGTTCTCATGAGGCTCCTGTGTGGACGATGGCAAAAGTGATATTTTATTAATCATGATGTTATGCCGGGGCCTTCCAAACGCTGAAGATCCCCCGTATAGTCTGAACAGACTGTTGGGCAAGTGCCATTAGCGAGCACCGATAAAGGCCGACACGCCACACAATGGGGTGGGTGCTCATAAATCTGAAAATCGATCTTGTATACAAAATGTTTCAGATCGATTTGATATTTTCTTTAGAACTGCTTGTTGTATTTAGTTTATTGTCCTTCCCCCCCCCCCACCTCCGATTACCACGGTTCGCTACGTACGTGCGAAAGAAGTTCAACATACATACATATGATGACGTCACATTCTGTTACTCATGACGATGTCACTTCCACGTTTTCCCCACCAAAAAGGGCATCGCGTGGCATTGGGTACCATGAAGAGGTGTTAAGTTGACGTCACATATCATGTAAATTACGCAACATAAACATCTAAATTTTTCTTAACGTCATCCCGAGCACATATACATACGTGTAAGCATGTATATACACGTAACCCTGATGTGTGTGGTATGAATGAGTGTTTGTTTGGTTTATAACCAGTTGCCGAGCACAGGTCCAAGGGCCCAGCACTATAAAAGTTATAATCGCTAAGCGGTGTAATTCAGCAAGGTGATTATCATCACTACCGTCATAACAAGAAGAAAAGATGCAAAGAGGGGAATACAATTCCAAGTGAGCAGACGGTTACCCCATCGCGAGCTTTCAGATCCACTTCTGGCCGTCTGGAACGCTCTTCCTTCCGATATTAGGAAGCTACTGGAGCTGTCACTTAAATGATCGAGGTTGAAAACACATTTCTCCAGAACTGCTTTTTGTGTTTAGTTTGTGGTCCTTCCACACCTCCAATAAGCATGGTTGGCTACGTACGGTGTGAAAGAAGTTCTACATAGGTACAGCGCGATGGAATAAGCAGAGAAGGGGGGACATGCCGTGGCCTGCAACGGCGGCGGCCGAGCACAGTGGATGCGGACGCACGAATAAGTATACACGGTTTATCTCACCACTTTAATCACATAGTCGGCATCCTCTCCGACCGGCTGGGAGGTGTTCTGGGCGGCTAAAACAAAATCAACAAATGACAACAACGCAAGATCGACACGTCCGTCATCAAACACGCCGAGCGCAGTTAGCCGGACACTCACACTGGCACCAAGTAGCGATGTAACGATTCACCCCCCCACTAGCCCGTCTGTCCCCCCACTAGCCCCCTAGTTGCCCCCCCACTCACCTTTCCGGTTGTCCCCCCCACACACCCCTTCGGTTACCCCACCCACTAGCCCCTCCGGTTACCCCACTCCCACTCGCCCCTCCAGTTGCCCCCCCCCCAACTACTCGTCCTCCGGTTGTACCCCCCAACTCGCCCCTCCGGTTGTCCCCCTCACCCCCCCTATTTGCCCCACGTACCGAGGTAGAGACGGCCGAATCCACCCTCGCCCACGGCTCGGCCCAGCTTCCACTCCTTCTTGACGACGTCGGAGAGCACTTCGCCGGGCGCCAGCAGCTCGGGCAGCTTGTGCAGGCCACCGGCCTTCCTCTTGGGCGCCATCTGCAGGGAGAGAGGAGACCGCCAGCTCATGAGTAACGATGACGGAGAGGCCGGGGGTGGGGACACGACGTTTTCCCTGTGCCTCATTACAACAGCCCTCGCCCGAAGCCTCCCACACCAGCCAAGCACTACCCCTAACCTTATTTATACGAGCTAATCAGTCGAGCACCACCACAACTTTATCCACACGAGCTAATCATCTACACACCCACAACTTTATCCACACGAGCTAATTAGTCTAACACTACACATAACCTTAGCTACACCAGTCACCAAATCCTCGCCTTTCCCCTAACTCGACTACACCGGCTAATCAGACCCAGCCATAACCTTAACCCTCATTACACGAGCCAATACCAGAGCATTACAGGTGACCCCGACTAACGACGGCTCGACTTGCCCCCCCCCCCCACCACTTTTACGACTTTCTTATAGTAAGACCCCACAAAACTCGTATAAATGACCGCCTAACGACTGCTACCGACGATTGGCGCCGCTTTGCTTTTCAGCTCTACGGCTATGTACAGTGGAGCCTCTCAGTCTGCAGCTGCACCTCCAGCAACGCAGCGTCTCTTTTGCAACGCTCTTCACTTTTTACAACATTTTATTCAAATAAAAAAAATGTTCGCCTTTTCCTGTCTTAGAGGAGGAAATGTGAGTCACATACAAAACAGTACTTAAGGATTTTCAAATGTGTTTGGTTTTATTTAATACATGTTTATAAAAGTAATGTTAAGTTACAAAAAATTTTGTTAGGGTTATTTTCATTTATTTTCGTCGTCAATTTTGCTATTTTTATGTTACGTAATGGGTTTCCAGGAACGGAACCCCAATGGAAACATTGTGCCTATGGGAAATAAGGATTCGACTGACGACGGCTCCATTTGCGACCGTCATCCAGGAACCAATTAGGTCGTAGGTGTGGGGGATGCCCGTATCCCTAGCAACATCAAACTCTTTTAGCCTCACTAGCTAAACCCGAGCAGTACCCCAAGTGACACTATCCAAGCACACCTTTCCACGACCCTTGCCACACCATCCAACCAGACCCCAGCACTATCCCTAGCCACATGCGCTAACCGACCCTAGCACTATCCCAAGCAACACTATTTGACCAGACCCTGACTGAACCCCAAGCCACACTAGCCCTCGCAACATCACCCAACCAGACCGAGGCAACAACCTCTATTCTAACCCCAGCTGCTCTTATCACCGACTGTTGGAACGCAGCTCAACTCCACATCTGCCTACCCTACGATCACCAGCCTACAACTGGTGCGCTCGCTGTCATCCCACGCACACCACTCACTTCCTGTGCCACACCACTTACTTCCTTCTGGCATAACCTGAAAATAATGGGACACTTCTGCGGAAATACACGAGTTAAGTGCTCGGCAGCGCGAGCTGCGATGCAAAAACACAAACCGATAATTAAAACCAAAGCAATGTCACCAATGGCGTCGGCTCTCTTAAGCTAAGCCAGACCCAGTCCGCTGCTGCGGTGCTGCTCCGTTGTCAATTGAGGGCAGTGTGTATCAAAAATCGTCTGTTGTAGTGTAGCATGTAGTTACTACGAGCATCCTTACTTCACCCAGCTTGGTGAAGTATGTTCAAATTATGAAGACAATCCACACGGCATGAGGCCCTTATCCAGCTGTGGATTGACACAAGGGATGCTACAGGTGCACACTCAAAACAAGTGGATGCAATGTCATGCAATAGCTCTAACTTGACAATCAACAACTTTTATTTTCGAAATGGTAAAAAAAACATTTGAGCCATTAAAAACTGGAGATGTGTGGGAGGCAGGGTGACGCAGTGGTAACGATTGTGCTTCACAGCGCGGGCCTGGGTTCGACTCCCGCTTGGGCACCTTTCTCTGGTAAGTTTCCAAGTTCATATCAAAGGTTTTTTTGGGGTTAGATCACGTTACAATCAGCTTCATCAGCGATGAAGCTGTTTGTTTTGCTGAAACGTTGTACTCGAATTGTAAATGTTGTGAATTCACTCTCTAACACACCGTTGTGCTGAAGTAGTAATTAATAAGCACATTGTTTGCGTCACAAACCTTACTAATTGGCTGTGTCGGGTGGTGGTGGATTTAATAATATATTTACACAATCTAACCCAAAATATCATCCATAAGAAAAACCTTTATTATGGCATTGGTGGCGAAATCTACGTGTTGAGTTTGTAAGTTCTCCCCGTTCCACTCGTTGACCCAGTAAGCCTCATTGAGTCTCACGATTCTTGTTCAGGAGGGTCTGTGCAGTAGAGGGTGGTGATAGCCACGTCACCACTCTCTACCGCGTTCCCCTTTCTGCGTCTCGATTGTAATTCCACGTTTCTTACGCAGAATTTTCAGGGTTTCTGTTTAATGTTTTCATCAATTTCCAACTTCTAATCCACACGTCACAGCGGGGCATACACACCGGTTAATCACTTGTCATTCCGGTTAATTTCAATAAAAGTTACGGAACCAAACAAAAACAGAGGTGGCCGCCAAGCAAGCGCTCGTACGTTGAAGGCTTTCAGATGGTGATGTAAATTTCACATCGCCACAAGGATCGGTACAATACCTGCATAGCAAAACACCTTTACAAACGCATTGTTAATGTGTATAGAAAATATGAACTCGTTTCTAAATCCATGGCATTCTCTTGACCCAACCCGAAGCTAAACTTGGGTTAGGGCTCCCGGGGTTTAGCCCCTAAATCTGAAACTGATCTAGGGGTGAGACGGTTAAATCAATTGATCGACTGACAACTGTTATCAACTTGTTTTGTAAACTATTACACGGGCACCATTAAAAGCGACCCCCCCCCCCCNACAGCCGTGCACAGCACGACGCGCCTGATGATGCCGATAGTTCCGCCAAGCTTCGCCCGTGACATCCCGTCCAGCGGCACACATTGGAAATCGAGGCGATACTTTTCATTTTCTGCCCCCCCCCCCCCAAATAAACTTGTGAAAAAGAGCTTCATAGTTCATCGGATTTCTCCAGAATTAATCAATATTCTAATAAAAGATTCAAATGTTCTTGCTATCTGACGAGTCGGGTAATGGATGCGACAGCCAGTTGAGAGCAATCGGTGGCTTAAATGGGACACGCCGGCTGCACTCTGAATGTCCCCTACGCCTGCCCAGACACTGACCTGGGAAACATTGCTGAAGGACTGTCATCATAATCCAATAACAAATTAACGCGTCAGTGTGACATTGCATCTAGATTTGAAGCTTTCGTGACTGCAAGGATTCATAATCTTAGGTTTTTTCCGGTAAAGTCACGTAGGTAAAACATCAAAAAAAAAAATCACGACGTTTCGGAGGCAACAGGACGGAGACTTGTGTTGCCTCCGAAACGTCGTGATCTTTTTTTTTTTTATTAATTTTGATGTTTTACCTACGTGACTTTACCGAAACAACCTAAGATTATGTGACATTGCACTCAAACGTCACATTTAAACTCACGTTCGTCAATAACAGTTGTGGCTTTTAAAGAAAAAGTCTATTATCGACGTTTCGGGCAATGGCCCTCCCTCACACCATTATATTTGTCGATGCGTTAAGTTCCATTTAACTATGCTTGCGCACCACTGGAAACGCAGCGGTGCCACTAAATCGTCTTGACATGAGAGGCAGTTTAAGCAAACCGCGTTCGCTGGCGGAGTTCGTGAAGCCACTGCTGGATGAGGGCCTCTGGTGGGGGGTGCCTGCACCTGCCTCACCAGTCACCACGCCGGTCAGTGCGGGAAGGGGGGGGGGCATAGCACGACGTGAGAGTACAGCACAACAATGCCGACTCACCGACATTAGCTTGCTTTAGTTTCCGAAGAACACGATTTGGCTACGTACGGCGAAGGAAGTTCAACATACATACATCAGCGTCCACATGTGGCGAATTCCACATTTCTATGCCGGGAGCCCGTACTTTACATGTCTCCAGCGATGTGGCACTCTAGTCATAAACTCATGTTTCCAAGCCAGTGGCGGATATTCCACATTCGCATGGCAATGCCTAGACGACTTCCAACAGGTACTCGATTTACCTGCCAGAAGAACAATTATGATTGGTCGTGTGTACCCCACCCATCATCCCCTCAAAACGAACGATAACCATCGAGTTAATGGGGTTTTTTTTAGTGAGGAAACCAAAACGGAGGTACCGAGAGCGGAGGCTGCGGGGAAGGCCGCACGATTTTCCCGCGTAAATCAACTACGACGGCGGCGGCGGCGTCGTCGCGAACCGGAGCGCGACAGGACGCGACGCACGCGACGCGCAGACGGCCGCGAGGAAACCGTGAGGGGGAAGGAACGTCTCCCCCTCGTTGTGAGGGCGAAAGAGGCACCGTGAGAAGGCTGCGAGCAGGCGGNCGGCGGCCGAAGAGTAGTCGGCGGGTAAAGATGGCAGGAGCCGCCGTGAAGGGGAAGTGGAAGGGGGGGGGGGGGAGGATCCCAGCTTCACATTTCCCAGCGCGGATAAGCACGCCGCGACGTAACGGCGCCTCCATTGGTCCGTTGCGCGAGCGCGTGAAGCGCGGAAGCCAATCGGAAGTGGTGAGACGGCACGAGTCCCCTATGCGGTGTACGGTTTATAACGTGCGATTTATGCTCGGAGGGGGGGGAGGTTTGGTTTTAAAAAATATATATATAAGATTATTATGTAATGTTTTGTGTTTCCTTATGGTTTGTTGTTGTTTACAAACAGCGGTAATTGCACACACAATGTGCACGAATAGGGGGGGAGGGAGGGGCAGCTGTGAAAAGAGCTTTACAGCTCATCGTATTCCCCCGGCGTGAATGTCCTGCCTCTCTCATGTGATTCTCACTGCACTGCTACTGCTGCTGCTGCTCTGCTGCTGTTGCTGCTCCTGCTGCTGCTCCTGCTGCTGCTGCTCCTGCTGCTGCTCCTGCTGCTGCTACTGCTGCTACTGCTGCTGCTGCTGCTCCTGCTGCTGCTACTGCTCCTGCTGCTGCTGCTGCTGCTACTGCTGCTGCTACTACTCTGCTGCTACTACTGCTGCTGCTGCTCCTGCTGCTGCTGCTGTTGCTGCTGCTACTGCTGCTTCTGTTACTGCTGCTACTGCTGCTGCTGCTACTACTGCTGCTGCTGCTACTACACTGCTGCTGCTGCTGCTGCTATACTGCTGCTGCTGCTACTACTGCTGCTCTTGCTACTACTGCTGCTGCTGCTTACTACTGCTGCTGCTGCTACTACTGCTACTGCTGCTGCTACTGCTGCTGCTGCNACTACTGCNGCTGCTGCTACTACTGCTACTGCTGCCTCTCTGCTGTGCTTCTCACTGCACTGCTGCTACTGCTCTACTACTGCTGCTGCTACTGCTGCTGCTGCTCCTGCTACTGCTGCTATTGCTGCTGCTACTGCTGCTGCTACTACTGCTACTGCTGCTGCTACTGCTGCTCCTGCTGCTGCTGCTACTACTGCTGCTGCTACTGCTGCTGCTGCTACTACTGCTGCTGCTGCTACTACTGCTGCTACCGCTGCTGCTGCNACTACTGCTGCTGCTACTACTGCTGCTGCTGCTACTGCTACTACTGCTGCTGCTGCTACTACTGCTACTGCTGCTGCTGCTACTGCTGCTACTGCTNCTGCTGCTGCTACTGTGCTGCTGNTGCTGCTGCTGCTACTACTGCTGCTGCTATTGCTACAGCCACTCTGGTGTGCAAGTCTCTGGGGCTTGAAGCCGAGAGACTCCACAGCCTCCAGAGGGCTGCACGGGCGTGCATTGGATTCTATCATATGTTATATATAGAGACCTCTATTATTATATAGATATATAGAGGTCTCTACGTTGTTGTAGAGAGCGCTGTGACAGTGCTACATCTTGGTTGAGCGATGAAACTCTACTACTGTGCTGTGTTTCATGGGGCGCAGAAGGCAGCTCCTGGCGGTGGCTTCAGGTCACAGCGTCCGTTCTGTTTCTGCCTTTCTATGAGAAAAAGTTGGGAAAACTCACAACTATCCAAGGTTATTAGCGGTTTCTCGCACCTCCCATTCGCATGGTTGACTACGTACGGTGCGAAAGAAGTTCAACATACACACACTTAGGGGCCATCCGTTTAGTAGGTACGCACGCGGACCTTTTGCACCCCTCCCCAGCCCATGCGTACGTACTAAAGTAACTAAATGGATGGCCCTTTAAAGTTACTATGGGAGGGGGTGTCCACAAAGTGCTAGTTCCCATTTGCCTCTTAGTGCCAAGCAAACTTATTTACTAAACCCCTCACCCCCCTCTTTCTCCAAGAGTGACTTGGGGCACTCTGCACGTTCTTTGGGTTCCCTTCAACTTCTCGAGTTCACCCTCAATGCTTTGCAGACAAAGTCTCGCTGATGCCTTTAGTTGGGGTTGCCATGCACCACTGACTTTCCACAAACTGTTACGCAGTTCGTTTTACCCCCCATGTAATGATGGGCGCCACGGTGGCCAGGAGATGTTAACTACCTCCCCTCGTATGCAGGAGGTCGTGGGTTCGATCCCGTTCCTTGACGCGTGCTGCTGCTGTAGATTTGGAGTTTGCATTTCTCTCGCCCGTGGTCGCGTGGATTTTTCTCCGGATCCGCCGGTTTTCCCCTCCACATTTAGAATGAACATCACGCGATCACGATAAGCCACCACTTGGTTGAGCTATCATTCGTGATAGCCAGGGTCGCTTCTGAAGAAGAGCTACAGTGGGGCCTTACCTGGTCAAATAAAACATGGCTTCGTGATGATGGGCTGAAGACAAATGAACAGCTATCACTGGCAGTGACAAATACATCGAACTTAAAATACATTTTATATTTGGAAAGGGACAAAATTCCAAAACCAACGTATTCATTGCTCGATTAAGCCGTCGTTGTATATTCTTAGGTTTTTTCGGTAAAGTCACGTAGGTAAAACATTAAAATTAATAAAATAAATAAAAATCACGACGTTTCGGAAGCAACACGAGCTTCCGTCTTCCGTCACCAGCTGTATCAAGTTGAAGACGGAAGCTTGTGTTGCTTCCGAAACGTCGTGATTTTTATTTTATTTTACTTTTATTAATTTTAATGTTTTACCTACGTGACTTTACCGAAAAAACTAAGAATATGAATCCTTGCAGTCACGAAAGCTTCAAATCTAGAATTAAGCCGTCGTATCTATGGGAGCAGTGGCGGCTCCTGCAAAATCTTTCAGGGGGGGCAAATGTCTGGATGATTGATAAGGATAAGGTCCACCCATGCAATGGATAAATTAACAGCTTAAGCATGTAAAGGCAACTTCACTTCTTTAATATTAATCAAAATAAAGTGACTCTTACAATACATCTTGTTTGTTTCTATACTCACTATTAATAGAATCCACTCAAGTTTATTTTATTAAAGATTCCACTAGGTGGCGACAAATTATATTGTTGGATGAAACGTGCTTACGTATGATGACGTAAGCACGTTAGGGCGAGCCCTCCCGGAAGCCATAGAGAATGCATTGCAGCGCCTGCCGATCAAAAAAAATCTTTGAATGTAAATCTATGGGGCCACTCGGGGCGATTCTCAGCCGGAGTGAAATCGCCCAAAAAGAGGCGGTACTCCACAGAACGTGACATGACGCTGATTGGACTATATCCAGAGGCACAGTGACGGCTAGCGTGACTCTGTGGTTGAATGACATTGGTGGTGCTCGCCCAATCGCCCTAATGAAGAAACCGCCCCTGTATGGGAGTTTAGTGAACCACGGACTGCGACTCTAACCCACTATCTGTGCTGTCCGTCCAGATCTCTCACAAAGCAGCGCAATCATTCATGTGATATGATGGCCCATGGAAGTGGATACCACAGAGCTACCTCTGAGATTCCTTCCATAGTCACGTGACATCACTTTCCACACAGACTGCACTGCCATCTGCTGGCCACCTTGCAGCTCACCGATCTCAAATCATCCCACGGTGACCTCTCATGGTCAAGAGCTCACGATGGCCAGTGTCTTGAATGCCACCTCTCCTCGCCATCGCTTCCTTCCTTCTGACAGATACTTCATCTGTGCCACCGTCGGCAGTCTCGTACTGGGGCACGGTGCTGGTCAATGACGAACTGGAACTAGAAATCGACCCCATGCATTTGTAAACGGACCGGGCCCAAATTGCCATGCGATCTCATTGGCCCATTTGGGCTGGTCCAAAAAGACAATGGGCCGGTGAGGACGAATCTTTGGGGCTGCCTAATATGACACATTGCAGTACAGATTAGAAACATAGTGCAAACATTTTATGAAAAAAATGATATCCTTTTTTAAAACTTTTAATTACACTTGCAATCCCCCTTATAGACCGCCCCCCCCTACTGGCCCTCGAAATAGAATACCCCACTGGGCATTTGCCCTATGGACCGCTTCCCTGTGGTCAGTCCGGGCCTGGTGCTGGTGACTCCGTTTCACGTGGCTTTCTGTGGTCCAGCACTGTGAGGGCAAGCAGTGAGTGTTGGTGGATCACCGCACGAATGTTGCAACAAATCTCTTCCCATGGGCGTCGAGAAGGAGCCGAACCCTGACTCAACAGCAAGGTACCGACTATCTGTCCCTGCTGGATGGGATAGAGTGTTGCCCCTTCACACGCAAACTCCGGTCATCCTCGCAGCGGCTTTTGGCTAGCCATGGAACAAAGACGGTTACCGCATCGCGTCCTTTCAGATGCGCTTCTGTAGCCGTCTGGAGCGCTATTCTTTCCGATTTTAAGAAGCCACTGCAGCTATTCGCTTTCAAATCTAGATTGAAAACTAATTTCTTGAGAACTGCTTTTTGTGTTTAGTTTCTTGTCCTTCGCCCGCACCTCCGATTATCACGGCTGGATACGTACGGTGCGAAAGACGTTCAACATACATACACGTGAGTTTTTTCCTTCGGTGTTCTGGTTTCCTCCCACTGATTATTTAGATGAAAACATCTTAATATATAGAGGACCACAGAGCTCGGGTAAATATTGGTAGTGCCGGCTTCACCGCCAGGCTGCTGCTGCTGCTGCCGCCTTCCAGCTCGTCCGTAGTTCCTCAGCGACTCCTCAATGGTACAAACGAAACATGAGACTGGCGGCAGTGGTGACACACTCGTGCCTCACAGCCAAGAACCAGAGTGGGACAAAGTCATTGTTATGCAAGTCCAAGTCGAGTCTGAAGTCATCAAATTCATGACTCGAGTCTGACTCGAGTCCAAGTCACATGACTCGAGTCCACACCTCAGAGGTGGGACAAAGTCATTGTTATGCAAGTCCAAGTCGAGTCTGAAGTCATCAAATTCATGACTCGAGTCTGACTCGAGTCCAAGTCACATGACTCGAGTCCACACCTCAGAGGTGGGACAAAGTCATTGTTATGCAAGTCCAAGTCGAGTCTGAAGTCATCAAATTCATGACTCGAGTCTGACTCGAGTCCAAGTCACATGACTCGAGTCCACACCTCAGAGGTGGACAAAGTCATTTTATGCAAGTCCAAGTCGAGTCTGAAGTCATCAAATTCATGACTCGAGTCTGACTCGAGTCCAAGTCACATGACTCGAGTCCACACCTCAGAGGTGGGACAAAGTCATTGTTATGCAAGTCCAAGTCGAGTCTGAAGTCATCAAATTCATGACTCGAGTCTGACTCGAGTCCAAGTCACATGACTCGAGTCCACACCTCAGAGGTGGGACAAGTCATTGTTATGCAAGTCCAAGTCGAGTCTGAAGTCATCAAATTCATGACTCGAGTCTGACTCGAGTCCAAGTCACATGACTCGAGTCCACACCTCAGAGGTGGACAAAGTCATTGTTATGCAAGTCCAAGTCGAGTCTGAAGTCATCAAATTCATGACTCGAGTCTGACTCGAGTCCAAGTCACATGACTCGAGTCCACACCTCAGAGGTGGGACAAAGTCATTGTTATGCAAGTCCAAGTCGAGTCTGAAGTCATCAAATTCATGACTCGAGTCTGACTCGAGTCCAAGTCACATGACTCGAGTCCACACCTCAGAGGTGGGACAAAGTCATTGTTATGCAAGTCCAAGTCGAGTCTGAAGTCATCAAATTCATGACTCGAGTCTGACTCGAGTCCAAGTCACATGACTCGAGTCCACACCTCAGAGGTGGGACAAAGTCATTGTTATGCAAGTCCAAGTCGAGTCTGAAGTCATCAAATTCATGACTCGAGTCTGACTCGAGTCCAAGTCACATGACTCGAGTCCACACCTCAGAGGTGGGACAAAGTCATTGTTATGCAAGTCCAAGTCGAGTCTGAAGTCATCAATTCATGACTCGAGTCTGACTCGAGTCCAAGTCACATGACTCGAGTCCACACCTCAGAGGTGGGACAAAGTCATTGTTATGCAAGTCCAAGTCGAGTCTGAAGTCATCAAATTCATGACTCGAGTCTGACTCGAGTCCAAGTCACATGACTCGAGTCCACACCTCAGAGGTGGGACAAAGTCATTGTTATGCAAGTCCAAGTCGAGTCTGAAGTCATCAAATTCATGACTCGAGTCTGACTCGAGTCCAAGTCACATGACTCGAGTCCACACCTCTGGGACAAAGTTTGTTATGCAAGTCCAAGTCGAGTCTGAAGTCATCAAATTCATGACTCGAGTCTGACTCGAGTCCAAGTCACATGATCGAGTCCACACCTCTGCCAATTTTCCGAGGTTCGATTCCCGACTAGGGCGCCTCTCCCTGTGAGTGGAGTTTATATTTCTCTCCCTTGTTCTGCGTGGGTTTCCTTCACTTCTCCGGTAGCTGATAAATACAAAGGCCCAATACAATGTAACCGGTATTGGCCAAAACCACATCCCAATGCTGAGAAATCACGTGCACGTTGCTCAGCTGAGATCAAACAAAGCAGCAGCAACATCACCTTAACTAAACAATTTTTATTTACCAGGTAAGGCCCGCTGGGCTATATAGCTCTTTTTCAGAAACGACTTGGCTATCACAAACGATAGCTCAACGAAGTGGCTTATCACGTGGACATTGACAGCAACAACACGCTCTGAACGCGTGTAGTTTCTAAATGTGGAGGGGAAAACCGGAGGACCCGGAGAAAAATCCACGCGACCATCGGGAGAGAGACACGCAAACTCCGAATATAGAGGCGTTAGGGTCTGGATCGGGATCGAACCCACGACCTCCTGTATACTTTAAATAAGTATTGAGACTAAGTGAGGCTTCCCTGTGTAAACAAGCAGAATAATTTTTATAAAAATAAATAACCAGCAGCATCACCATCTGGCTTTATGCGTGAGTCAATGGCCCTGTCTCTCAGCCTTCTCAGTGACACGAAGTCGTAGATTATGAGATTATTTGACAGGGGATGAAAGAGAGGCGACGGTGGAGACGGAATTTGGTGGACGACAGAAGAGAGGAGAGAGGGAGGAGAAAGGGAGAGTAGGAAGAGAGAGGCGGGAGGGAATGAGAGGAGAGGAGCAGAGAGTAAATTGCAGAGAGGGGATGAGAGAGAGAGAGGATGAGAGAGAGAGAGAGGATGAGAGAGAGAAAGGGATGAGAGATAGGCGAGAGTAAATGAGAGAGAGATGGGATGAGAGAAAGAGGGAGGAGAGTTAGGGGATAAAAGGGGCTGACTGAATCCCACATTCTTGCGCCCTTTCTAACCCGAACCATATGGGCTTCGGGATGGGAGGCTCCGTTGAGTATGAACACTCACCTACTCACCCACTCACCTATTTACTCACCACTCACTCACTCAACCACTTACTCAGTCACTCATTCACTCATCCATTCTACCACTAACTCACCTACTCATTCACCCATGCAACCACTCGCTCACGCACTCACCCACCTCATCACCCACTCTGATGCTCACTCTCTCATTAACTCACTCACCCTTCTCTCTCTCTCTCCCTCGCATTCGCGCTCTCACCCACTCACTCATCCGTGAACTCTCGCTCTCTCACCTCAATCTCCCAATCCTCTCCACCAATCCCCGCTCTGCACTCGTTTTACGCAATCTCTGAGTGAATCTCACAACAACATGGGGAGAGAGAGCCCGGGAGAGAGGGAAAAGGGGGGGGGNTGAGAGGAGAGGGAGAGAGGGAAAAGGGGGGGGGGTGAGAGGAGAGGGAGAGAGGGGGAAGCGGGGACGATAAAGGGGAGAGGGGGAGATTGGAGGGAGAGAGGGAGGGACAACCGGGGAGTGAGCAGGGGAGAGAGAGAGGGGGGGGNTCACCATGGGGAAAGATGGGGAAAGGGGAGAGAGCTGCAGAGAGAGTGAAGTGCAAAGAGGTGGGGGCGAATTGAGGGAAGAGAGAGAAGGGAGAGAGAGCGTGAGAGAGGAAAGAAGCAGGGGNAGGGAGAGTGGGAAGAGTGAGAGTGGGGAGANAGTGGGAGAGAGGGAAAGAAGGAGAGAGAGAGAGAGTGAGGGGAGAAGGGGAGAGTGGGGGGGAGAGAGGGGGAAGGGGAGAGAGTGGGGAGAGTGGGGGAGAGAGTGGGGAAGTGAGGGGAGAGAGTGGGGAGAGAGAGGGGGGAGAGAGTGGGAGAGAGTGGGNAGAGAGGGGGAGAGTGGGGGACTGTGCGAGGGGAGATTGAGGGAGGGGGCTCAACTACACCGCACTTCAGCGCGCTCTGCTCGCCTCTCTTCGTCAACACAATCAGCAGCAGCAGCAGCAGCTCGTATCTCTCGATCATCACAATCATCATCTTCACAATCAGCATCTTCACAATCAGCATCTTCACAATCAGCATCATCACAATCAACATCATCACAATCAGCAGCAGCAGCTCGTATCTCTCGATCATCACAATCATCATCTTCACAATCAGCATCATCACAATCAGCATCTTCACAATCAGCATCTTCACAATCAGCATCTTCACAATCAGCATCTTCACAATCAGCAGCATCACAATCAGCATCTTCACAATCAGCAGCATCAGCATCATCAGCGTCCGCGCGCTACTCTCCGCCCCGCGTGCAGTTGCCTGCGAGTTTGCGTGGAGGCTGTGAAGTCGCGAGTTCACAGAGGAGCACCCTCCATCACCACCATCATCATCACCAACCTCATCACCAACCTCATCATCACCATCATCACCACCATCATCACTACCACAGCGGCCCCAGCAACGGCGCTTTCGGGACATTGCATTGGCGCGGCGCTAAGACCTGGCAGCCGCTGCTGCTGATCGATAGGGAGCAGGAGGGGAGCAAGGTGGAAGCAGAGGACAAGCAAGGAGGAACTGAGGAGGAGCAGAGAGGAAGCACGCAGCTCGGAGCAAGCAGGGGAGCAGCAGGGCAAGTGCCATGCTGGCCGGAGGAGAGGGGGGGTCCCTCTGCTGGGGTCTGGGCCCGCGTCTCGTCGGGTCTGCTTACTCCTCGCCAGCCTCACCTCATCGCAGAGTCCCAACGGGGTCACGGCACCACTAACGGTGAGTGGGGTTCCTTCTACTACCCCTCTCTCGTGCCCTCTCATCCCATCCCTCTCTTGCTCTCTCTCATCTCTTACCCCTATCATCCCCTCTCTCATCCCCTCTTTCATCCCATCTCTTACCCCCCGCCCCATCCTCTCTATCACGCGAGAGAATGAGTGAGTGAGCGTAAGGAAACTGCTGAATGAGTGAGAGAGCGAGCGATTGAACGAATACATGATCGCTAACTCGGTGAATGAGTGTACGGTGAAGTCAATGAATGAGTGGCCTGTGTGATGAATGAGTAACACGAGGGATGAGAGTGAATGAAGTGAGCCAGAGAGGTAGAGCAAGCAACTGGAACGGTGAGTGAGAGAGTTGACGTCAGTGAATGGGCGAATAAAGTAAAAGAAAAATGAATGAGTGAGTGAACGAGTTCAGAGAATGAGATCATTAAAGAGCGACTGGACAAGGAATGTGACAGTGAATGAGAGTTCATGATGAATGAGTTGGCGAGAGATTGCAGTGCAAGGGAAGTAAACGAGTGACCAAGTGAGATGGCGAATGGTCGAGAGTGTTTACGCACTACGTCCGTCAGCCTGTCTGTCACGACGTGGCTGTGGGGCTTGACAGGACGTGGGTGTGGGGCTTGACACGACGCAGATCGGGTGGGTGACGGTTCTCATCACGTGACGACGACGGATTTGCGAGACGACGTCAAAATGTGGGAAGACGAAATCGCGGCGTTCAAGTTTGACTGCATCACTGGATTTGAACACAAATCTTCGTGGAGTCCATGCGTTTGCGCGATTGTTCTTCATTGGTTGAGCGTGAACATTTACCGTCGCCTCTTGTCCAAGCTGGGTAAATCGGACTTAAAACATTATTGATTATGGTTTGGTGACTTCATGTTACCTTTTCATCTATTTTGCACTATTGTCGTGTTTGTGTGTCATTGTGTTTGTGTGTGATTGTGTCTGTGTGATTGTGTTTGTGTGTCATTGTGTCTGTGTGTCTTTGTGTCTGTGTGTCATTGTGTCTGTGTGTAATCGTGCTTGTGTGCCATTGTGTCTGTGTGTGATTGTGTCTGTGTGTGATTGTGTCTGTGTGCGATTGTGTTTGTGTGTGATTGTGTCTGCGTGTCATTGTGTCTGTGTGTCATTGTGTCATTGTGTCTGTGTGTCATTGTGTTTGTGTGTCATTGTGTTTGTGTGTCATTGTGTCTGCGTGTCATTGTGTCTGCGTGTCATTGTGTTTGTGTGTCATTGTGTGTGTGTGTGTCATTGTGTCTGCGTGTTGTGTTTGGTGTCATTGTGTCTGTGTGTCATTGTGTTTGTGTGTCATTGTGTTTGTGTGTCATTGTGTCTGTGTCATTGTGTCATTGTGTGATTGTGTCTGTGTGCGATTGTGTTTGTGTGATTGTGTCTGTGTGTCATTGTGTCATTGTGTCTGTGTGTTATTGTGTTTGTGTGTCATTGTGTTTGTGTGTCATTGTGTCTGCGTGTCATTGTGTTTGTGTGCCATTGTGTCTGTGTGTGATTGTGTCTGTGTGCGATTGTGTTTGTGTGTGATTGTGTCTGCGTGTCATTGTGTCTGTGTGTCATTGTGTCATTGTGTCATTGTGTTTGTGTGTCATTGTGTTTGTGTGTCATTGTGTTTGTGTGTCATTGTGTGTTTGTGTGTCATTGTGTTTGCTGTTGTAACTTTGCTGACCCGCCCATACTGGGCATCTGTCAAAAGAGCTTCACTGCTCATCGGATTCCTCCTCCTGCAGTCGACATCAAGATTCTGATCCTGAGTTGTGCAATGACAACGCGATGGACATTGGATCTCATCAGCAAGGCCGTGTGCAAGGGAGAGGGACAGTGTTGTGTGTGTGTGTGTTACAATGTAACAAAACCCCTGTCATTTAACCCGCGTGTCCCGTAATCACGGCAACCTCTCTGTTTACACGCACAATGCATTCTTTATGTAATCGGCGCTCAGATTTTGCTGAGCGTTGCACATTTTGCCACAGCTCAACGTTTCTTGCATGTGTGTACTTATGAGCGTTTAGTACTTACATGCAAAGATCCCCCGTGTAGCCTTAACAGACTGTTTGGGGGCAAGTGGCGATGTTTACTACACCGCACCGGTACTCGTTTGAGGCTGAGTCGACCTAGGGGAGGCCCGGGATCCGTTTAGATAATCGTCACCGGTGTTGGCCGTGAGCAGGAATCGAACTCTGAACGCCGAATTCATAGCGCAGTGCACGACCGCTCCCACATACAGGGGGAGTCGTGGCGCAGTGGTTAGCGCACTGCGCTCCCAACTTTGTGGTTGTGAGCTCGATTCCCGCTTCACGGTCAACATCCTGGACCTCGCCTACGTTGACTCAGCCGTAATGAACACTTGGTGCGTTGTGTAAACATCATCACTGGGAGACAAAGGCGGCCGGGCGTGGGGATAGCCACACACACCACCCCTCGCGGTACCGTGTTGGCTTCCGAGGTGCTCGCAAGCAGCACTTGCCCTAGGGCCTGCATGGGCTCTACGGGGATCTTTGTCTTTGTGTGTTCTTGCGCTGCAACCCCGCCACGCGGGTTCCATGTGCGGCCATGGCTCACAACAGTGACGGATTTGCTGAACCGCTCCTGGCTCTCCCTAGGTTGATTCGGCCTTAAACGATGTTGTCTGTGGGCCGAGCCGCTCTTGAAAAGAGCTGCTTCGATCAATAGGAAATATACTTTCATTTCGAAATGCTTCAACACGGTGTGCTGTGTGTAAACATCAGGATAGACAAAAGCGGCCAGTGGGCGTGGTGGTGGCCACAACCCGACCCACCTCCTCACGGTGGCGAGGAGATGTTAACTCCCTCGCCTGGTGTGCAGGAGATGTTAACCCCTCGCCTGGTATGCAGGAGGTCGTGGTTCGATGCTGACCCTGACCCTGCTGCTGCTGCTGGTATTTGGAGCTTGCGTCTCTCTCCCTGGTCGCGTGGATTTGCCTCCCCCTCCAGCTTCCCTCCACATTTAGAATACATCACCACGCGTTTAGAGTTGCTGAATAATTCCACTGATACCCACGAGATCTTAATTTAGTGGCTTGAAATACATCATCTGCTCAGTGCCTTACCTGGTAAATAAAAGATGTTTAAAAAAAGTTTAGTTTGAATAGGCGCTGGCTAACAAGAGTCGTACTTTGTCTGTTTCAACTCTCCGAGGGTTACCTGGGAACGCCGACCGGCACGCCTGGTGCACGGGAATCGGGGCGACCTCCCGGCCCCCCACGCTTTGGGGGCCCCCTTGCCTTGACGTCAGGAGGTGTAATCCTCCGCTTGGCTTGAAGGCGTTTGGGGCCCACACAGTGGGATTTGCCCGGCCCCAGGTGGCTATGAGATGTCAACTACCTCGCCTGGTGTGCAGGAGGTCGTGGGTTCGATCCCGATCCTCACGCCTGCTGCTGCTGTAGATTTGTGGTTTGCGTGTCTCTCCCGTGGTCGTGTGGATTTTGTTTCGGATCCTCCGGGTTTTCTCTCCGTATTTAGAATCGACATCACGCGTTTAGAGTATTTGGTGCTGTAAATTCCACGTGATGAGACCACGAGCTATCACTTGTATTTATGTCGCTTCTGCAAAAGAGACACATAGCTCATTGGGCCTTACCTGGTACAATAAAACATGGTTTAGTTTAGTTTCGACGGCCCTGTGTGGGAGAGTTGTACTGTGGAGGAGGCATGAGTGCCCCGGTGGTGGCTTTTAGAAGTCGGCTATCAGCCGGGCCGTGGTGGCTATGCTGCACGTGGAGTATAGAGAGGCATTGAATTGAGTTTACAATCGAATGCAACGGGGAGAAATATGATGCAATGTTCTGGAGCAAACACATGGACAAAGCTCCACGGGAGAGAGACGGCCACGATTGCTGACGTCTTGGACGGAGACAGACGCGTGGCCCACAGATGGTGATGATGGCAAAGTGGGTTGGTCCTTCTGGCCGTGCTCGCGTGAGATCGTGGAATACACAGAGACTCGCATAGAGAATAGACTCACACAGAGACCCATAGACTCACACAGAGACCCATGATCACAGAGACCCATAGACTCACACAGAGCCCATAGACTCACAGAGGACCCATAGCTCACACAGAGACCCATAGACTCACAAGAGGCCCATAGACTCACACAGAGACCCTGACTGAGAGACTCATACAGGNGCATAGACTCACAGAGAGNCTCATAGACTCACACAGAGACCCATAGACTCACACAGCCCATAGACTACACAGAGACATAGACTCAAGAGAGACCATAGACTCAACAGGACCCAAAACTCACACAGAGACCCATAGCTCACAGAGAGGCCCAAACTCACACAGAGACCATAGACTCACAGAGACAGACTCATAGACCACAGAGAGACCATAGCTTACAGAGATGGACTCATAGACTCACACAGAACCCATAGATCACACAAGACCCATAGACTCACACAGAGACCCATAGACTCACACAGAGACCCATAGACTCACACAGGACCCATAGACTCACACAGGACCCATAGACTCACACAGAGACCCATATACTCACAGAAGGCCATAGACTCACACAGAGACCCATAGACTCACAGAGAGACTCATACAGGCCCATAGACTCACAGAGAGCTCATAGACTCACACAGAGACCCAGACTCACACAGAGCCCATAGACTCACACAGAGACTCACAGAGAGACCCATAGACTCACACAGCCCATAGACTCACACAGACCCATAGACTCACACAGAGACCCATAGACTCACAGAGACCCATAGACTCACACAGNCCCATAGACTCAAAGAGAGACTCATAGACTCACAGAGAACCCATAGACTCACAGAGGACTCATAGACTCACACAGAGACCCATACACTCACACAGGACCGTAGACTCACACAGAGACCCATAGACTCACAGAGACCCATAGACTCACACAGACCATAGACTCACAGAGGACTCATAGACTCACAGAGAGACCCATAGACTCACAGAAGACTCATAGACTCACAGGACCCATAGACTCACACAGAGACCCATAGACTCACACAGGGCCCATAGACTCACACAGAACCCATAGACTCACACAGAGACCCATAGACTCACACAGAGACACCCATAGACTCACACAGGACTCACACAGGACCCATAGACTCACACAGAGACCCATAGACTCACACAGGACCCATAGACTCACACAGAGACCCATAGACTCACAGAGAGGCCCATAGACTCACACAGAGACCCATAGACTCACAGAGAGACTCATAGACTCACAGAGGACCCATAGACTCACAGAGGACTCATAGACTCACACAGAGACCAAAGACTCACACAGGAGACTCACACAGAGGCCCATAGACTCACACAGAGACCCATAGACTCACACAGAGACCCATAGACTCACAGAGACCCACTCAGGACTCACACAGGACCCATAGACTCACACAGAGACCATAGACTCACACAGGAGACTCACACAGGACCCATAGACTCACAGAGAGACTCATAGACTCACAGAGAGACCCATAGACTCAGAGACTCATAGACTCACACAGGACCCATAGACTCACAGAGGACTCACACAGAGACCCATAGACTCACAGAGAGACCATAGACTCACAGAGAGACTCATAGACTCACACAGGACCCATAGACTCACACAAGGCCCATAGACTCACACAGATAGACCATGACTCACACAGAGGCCCATAGACTCACAGAGAGNCTCATAGACTCACACAGAGACCCATAGACTCACACAGAGNCCCATAGACTCACACAGAGACTCATAGACTCACACAGAGACCCATAGACTCACACAGGACCCATAGACTCACAGAGAGACTCATAGACTCACAGAGAGGCCCATAGACTCACAGAGAGACTCATAGACTCACACAGGACCCAAAGACTCACACAGAGACCCATAGACTCACACAGAGCCCATAGACTCACACAGGACCCATAGACTCACACAGAGACCCATAGACTCACAGGACCCATAGACTCACACAGAGACCCATAGACTCACAGAGAGACCCATAGACTCACAGAGAGACTCATAGACTCACAGAGGACCCAAAGACTCACAGAGAGACCCAAAGACTCACACAAGACCATAGACTCACACAGGACCCATAGACTCACAGAGAGACCATAGACTCACAGAGGACCCAAAGACTCACACAGAACCCATAGACTCACACAGAGACCNATAGACTCACAGAGAGACTCATAGACTCACAGAGGACCCAAAGACTCACACAGGACCCATAGACTCACAGAGAGACCCATAGACTCACAGAGAGACCCATAGACTCACAGAGAGACCCATAGACTCACAGAGGACTCATAGACTCACAGAGGACTCATAGACTCACACAGAGACCCATAGACTCACACAGGACCCATAGACTCACACAGAGACCCATAGACTCACACAGAGACCCATAGACTCACACAGAGATCCATAGACTCACACAGAGACCCATAGACTCACACAGAGACCCATAGACTCACAGAGAGGCCCATAGACTCACACAGAGACCCATAGACTCACAGAGGACCATAGACTCACAGAGGACCCATAGACTCACAGAGAGACTCATAGACTCACACAGGACCCATAGACTCACACAGGACCCATAGACTCACACAGAGACCCATAGACTCACACAGAGACCCATAGACTCACACAGAGACCCATAGACTCACACAGGACCCATAGACTCACAGGACCCATAGACTCACAGAGAGACTCATAGACTCACAGAGAGACCCATAGACTCACAGAGAGACTCATAGACTCACACAGGACCCATAGACTCACACAAGACCCATAGACTCACACAGAGACCCATAGACTCACNGAACTGACTCACACAGAGACCCAAAGACTCACACAGGGCCCATAGACTCACACAGAGGCCCATAGACTCACACAGAGCCCATAGACTCACAGAGAGACCCATAGACTCACAGAGAGACTCATAGACTCACACAGGACCCATAGACTCACAGAGAGACCCATAGACTCACACAGAGACCCAAAGACTCACACAGAGACCCATAGACTCACACAGGACCCATAGACTCACAGAGAGACCCATAGACTCACAGAGAACCCATAGACTCACACAGGGCCCATAGACTCACAGAGAGACTCATAGACTCACACAGGACCCATAGACTCACACAGAGACCCATAGACTCACACAGAGACTCATAGACTCACACAGAGACCCATAGACTCACACAGGACCCATAGACTCACAGAGAGACTCATAGACTCACAGAAGACCCATAGACTCACAGAGGACTCATAGACTCACACAGAGACCAAAGACTCACACAGGACCCATAGACTCACACAGAGNCCCATAGACTCACACAGAGACCCATAGACTCACACAGAGACCCATAGACTCACAGAGGACCCATAGACTCACAGAGGACTCATAGACTCACACAGAGATCCATAGACTCACAGAGAGACTCATAGACTCACACAGAGACCCAAAGACTCACACAGGACCCATAGACTCACACAGGGCCCATAGACTCACAGAGAGACCCATAGACTCACACAGGACCCATAGACTCACACAGAGACCCATAGACTCACACAGAGGCCCATAGACTCACACAGAGGCCCATAGACTCACACAGAGACCCAAAGACTCACACAGGACCCATAGACTCACACAGGGCCCATAGACTCACACAGAGACCCATAGACTCACAGAGAGACCCATAGACTCACAGAGAGACTCATAGACTCNCACAGNGACCCATAGACTCACACAGGACCCATAGACTCACACAGAGACCCGACTCACAAAGACCCATAGACTCACACAGAGCCCAAGAACACAGAGACATAGCTCCAGAAGCCATAGACTCACACAGAGACCCATACACTCACACAGAGACCCATAGACTCACACAGAGACCCATAGACTCACACAGAGACCCATATACTCACACAGAGACCCATAGACTCACAGAGAGACTCATAGACCCCCCCCAACCCCTGGCCCCGCCCCACCATGCGACTCCCACAGACGTGAACGAGTGCGAGATCATCCCGGACGCGTGCAAGGGCAGCTGAAGTGCATCAACCACTTCGGGGCTACCTGTGCCTGCCCCGCTCCGCGCTCGTCATCCGCACCCCTTGGGCGAGACCCACGGCGGCGGTGGGGCGGCGCCTTCCAGCCCGCCGGGGAGAGCCCCCCGGGGGCCACGCGGCCCCCCCGCCCAGGAGGGCGGTGACGGAGGTGGGGACGCGGCCGAGGACGTGTTGAGCCCTGCGCGCCGGGACACGGCCTGCAGGATGGCGTGTGCGTGGGTACGTGTGGGTACGTGTGCGTGTGTGTGGGTACGTGTGTGTGGGTACATGTGCGTGGGTACGTGTGCGTGGGTACGTGTGCGTGGGTACGTGTGCGTGGGTACGTGTGGGTACGTGTGTGTGTGAGTACGTGTGCGTGGGTACGTGTGCGTGGGTACGTGTGTGTGGGTACGTGTGCGTGTGGTACGTGTGGGTACGTGTGGGTACGTGTGGGTACGTGTGTGTNGTACGTGTGCGTGGGTACGTGTGGGTACGTGTGCGTGGGTACGTGTGGGTACGTGTGTGGGTACGTGTGGTGGGTACGTGTGGGTACGTGTGTGTGGGTACGTGTGGGTACGTGTGCGTGGGTACGTGTGGGTACGTGTGTGTGGGTACGTGTGCGTGGGTACGTGTGTGTGTGAGTACGTGTGTGTGGGTACGTGTGCGTGGGTACGTGTGGGTACGTGTATGTGGGTACGTGTGTGTGTGAGTACGTGTGCGTGGGTACGTGTGGGTACGTGTGCGTGGGTACGTGTGGGTACGTGTGCGTGGGTACGTGTGTGTGGGTACGTGTGCGTGGGTACGTGTGCGGGTGTGTGGGTAGAGCAGTGTAGTGGTTAGCAAACTGCGCTACGAACCCAGTGACCCGAGTTCGAATCGCGCTCAGGGCTAACATCGATGACAAATATTTGAACTGGTCCTGGGTCTCACCTAGGTCGACTCAGCCTGAAATGGGTACCTGGTGCGGTGTGTTAAACATCGCCACTGGTGAGACGAGGGCGGTCCGTTCCAGCCTTAATAGGTGCTCGTTAATTGCACTTGCCCCAACAGTCTGTTCAGGCTGTATGGGATCTTTGTCTTTGTATGGGTGGTGCAGGCTGTGTTTGGGCTGTAGTTAGTGAGGTTCGTGTGTGCGAGGGGCTGGTAACCCCTCACCTGATACCACAACATCCCACATCGGAGAACGAGGAGGCTTACCGCAGCTGTAAGGATGAGTGGTGGCGCGGGTTGCTGACGAGATGGAATCTGCCTGGTGAGCCGTGATCACAATCTCTGTAATTCCATCAAAAGAGTAACATGCAACACCTCACTGTCGCCATCCTTAAGGGAACAGGTTTGCGTTATGTGAAGTCTTTGGGGAGGGGGGGGGGGAATTCCCTCAGCCCAGACACCGTCACGGGGCGAGGTGGAGGCGGGTTGCGGCGCCTCGTGCGCGTGGCCGGCTGAGGCGCCATCTGTCGAAGAAGCGCAAAGGGCGGTCCCGAGACTGAGAGCAGGAAAAAAGCGCCGGGCAGAGATGATTTCCCAAACGAAGTGTCTCTGTGCACAGACTTCCCTACATGACATCATCACAACTGGCTGCATCACATGATGGGTTCTACAGGATTGGATGGATGCCCTCGTGGTTCCCACTTTAAGAAGGGGCATCTCCCTCCTCAGTGTGCCGGGAAAGGTCCTGGCAAGACAATTCAATGTCGCCATGCCAGGTACACTGATGAGAGGCTTGCGGAGCCCCAATGTGGTTTCAGGCCGAGGCAGTCCTGCCTGAATGCCATAATCCCTGTCCGTCTGCTACAGCAGAGGTGTAGGGAATTCCAACAGGACCTACATCTCTGCGACCTGGTCAAGGCCTATGATACCATCAACAGGCTAGAGCTTTGGGTTGTTCTTCGTGCTTTCGGGATCCCTGACTCTACACACAATCATCAAGGACCTTCATGATGGTGGGCAGGCCCGAGTAAAGTTGTGTGGCCACGAGTTAGAGCCATCCCCTGCTCATCTGAGAGTGCGTCAGAGTTGTCCTCTAGTTCCCACGTTGTTTAACATCGTCTTCGGCCACGTAGTTCGAGAAGCCTTACATGGCTGTACCAGTGGAAATCCCATCTAGTGCAGATGCAATCGGAGGCGAATCGATGCCCGCGTGCAGTCAAGGGATTGCTCCCGACTGGTTAACCATGTCATGTACGCTGACGATCTGCTGGTTGCTGTTCAATCTTAGAAGGAGTTGGAGGTTCAGATAATCGCCACTGGTGTTGGCCGTGAGAGGGAATCAAACTCGTGTCGCCGGTTCATAGCGCAGCGCGCTAACCGCTGCACTATCGCTCCCACACACCCTCACACACACACTCACTCACACACTCACACACTCTCACACTGACACACTCACACACACCCACATGTGCTCCCGATTTGGGGTCTATCAACATGTCCCCTGAGTGGGGTCATTGGCGGTGATGGGTGGGCGGGGGGAGCGGAAACACGCGGGCTCGCAGATGTGAAGAGCTCTGGGGCTTTGGGGATGATGGTCGCGGTGTGTGTTCGTGTGTGTGTGTCACGATGTGGTGTGTAAACATCACCACTGGGAGACAAAGGCGGCCGTGCGTGGTGTTGGCCACCCACCCTTCGTGTGTCGTGCCCGTCTTCATAGGTGCTGGCTAACAACACTCGCCCCAACAGTTGTTCAAGCTATACGGGGATCTTTGTCTTTGTTAGCGTGCTGCGCGATGAACCCGGCGACCCAGTTCGATTCCCGCTCACGGCCACCACCAGTGGCGATTATCTGAATCGATCCTGGGCCTCCCCTAGGTCGACTCAGCCTCAAATGAATGTTGCGATGTGAAGAGATCGCCACTGGGGAGACAAAGGCGGCCGGGCGTGGTGCTGGCCACCCAGCCCTCGTGTGCCACAGTGCCGGTAGCCTTCATAGGGGCTGCTCGCGGACAGCCAACAGTCAGTCTGTTAAGGCTACACGGGGACCTTTGTCTTTGTTGAGTGCTAGAGTGTGTGTGAATATAAAAATATTCCAGTGTATGTGCGTATGTGAGAGCGTGTGTGTGTACGAGTGTGCTAGAGTCTATGAGTGTGTGTGCACGCGTGTGTAAGTGTGTCAGTGTGTGTGTGAGTGTACGCACGTGTGTGTGAGTGTGTGTGTGAGTGTACGCACGTGTGTGAGTGTGTGAGTGTATGCACGTGTGTATAAGTGTGTGAGTGTATGAGTGTGTGTACACATGTGTGTATAAGTGTGTCAGTGTGAGTGTATGAGTGTGTGTGCACGCGTGTGTGAGTGTGTGAGTGTATGCACGTGTGTGTGAGTGTGTGTGTAGTGTACGCACGTGTGTGTGAGTGTATGAGTGTGTGTACACGCGTGTGTATAAGTGTGTCAGTGTGTGTGAGTTTACGCACGTGTGTGAGTGTGTGTGTGAGTGTATGCACGTGTGTATAAGTGTGTGTGAGTGTATGAGTGTGTGTACACATGTGTGTATAACAGTATAAGTGTGTCAGTGTGAGTGTATGAGTGTGTGTGCACGCGAGTGTGAGTGTGTGTATGCACGTGTGTATAAGTGTGTGTGAGTGTGTGTGTGGATGCACGTGTGTATACTCACGTGTTTACTCTCGGGAATCACGACGTCAGTCCTTGCCCCTTTGGCAATCGACTGCTGGACGAGGGCCTCCCCACGACTCGTCCGTGGTGTGGTGGGGGGGGGGTGCTTGACCATACTCTATGGGAACCTCATTTGCCAGTAAAAATATGATAATTGTTTTTTACCCTTCTATCTGGCAACAAAACTGACACCTTTTTACAAGGAGTCATGTTTGCATAGACCACAATACCTGCAGTCATAATGCAAACAAAAACATAACTCTGATAATGTGCGCTGTCATTGGTCAACCCATGTGAGACTATGCTCTAAGGAAAGCTGTCTCGGGTGTGGACCAATCAACTTCAAGGACAGTGCACATTATCAGAGTTATGTTTTTTTGTTTGCATTATGGCTGCAGGTATTGTGGTCTATGCAAACATGACTCCTTGTAAAAAGGTGTCAGTTTTGTTGCCAGATAGAAGGGTAAAAAAACATTATCGTGCTGACCATATCACCACATCGGTGCGATTAACCCGCGAGCCCCGTCATCAACTTCCCCACGACCCTCCGCGCCCCCTCCCCTCTGTGGCCCTGCCGCTACAGACGTGGATGAGTGTGTGGGGGGGGCGAGCCGGTGTGCCCCCCATCCAAGACGTGCGCCAACACCGCGGGCAGCTACACGTGCCAGTGCCCCAGCGGCTACCAGGAGAGCTACGGAGGCGTCTGCGTCGGTAAGTGGCCGCCCCACGGGGACACTGACGCCCGTGCGACGCCGCGAGTGTGAGGAGGGACATCGGGGGTTGACAGCAGCACGGTGGGGTGGTGGGGGTGAGGGTGGTGGTGGGGGTGGTGGTGGTGGGGTTGCGGTGGTTGTGGGGTGGTGGGGTTCTTTTCACTATCTGTGTGCTGTCTGGGGCCGCACTAAATAACAAAAGAAAAGTAACAAGAAGATTAAAAATAAAATAAGAAGATAAAAAATAAAATAACAAGAAGATTAAAAATAAGATTCAAAATAAAACAAGAACATAATTTTTTTTTAATAACAAGAAGATAAAAAAAGATGATAAAAAACAAGAAGATAAAAAATTAAATAACAAGAAGATTAAAAAAAACAAGAATATAAAAANTAAAAATGAGACGATTAAAAATAAAAAGAAGATAAAATTTTAAACAAGATAAAACTGTTTAAATAACAAGATTTAAATAAAAAAAGAAGATTTAAAAAACAAGAAGATAAAAATAAAAATAACAAGAAGATTAAAAAAAAAATAACAAGAAAATTTAAAGGAAAATAACAAGAAGATAAAAAATAACAACAAGAGTAAAAATGTAAAATCACCGACGTCCAAGAGCCCCACTGCAGTCCTTAGAGAGCCACCCGCCTGCAGCGCCAGAGCCGCAGGCTGACGACCCCTGCGGTGGAGCAATGGGGATACAGAGAGGGGGTACAGCAAGGGGTACAGAGAGGGGATACAGAGAGGAGTACAGCAAGGGGGTACAGCAAGGGGTACAGAGAGGGGATACAGAGAGGGAGTATAGCAAGGGGGTACAGCAAGGGGGTACAGCAAGGGGTACAGAGAGGGGGTACAGAGAGGGGTACAGCAAGGGGATACAGAGAGGGGTACAGAGAGGGGGTACAGCAAGGGTACAGAGAGGGGTACAGAGAGGGGTACAGCAAGGGGATATAGAGAGGGGTACAGCAAGGGGATACAGAGAGGGGGTACAGCAAGGGGATACAGCCTAGTGTATGGGGTACAGAAATAAACTGCGTCTCCGCGTGTCTCCCCCCCCGCCCCAGACATCAACGAGTGTCTGTACGGGCACTGCCAGCAGCGCTGCGTCAACTCGCCGGGCTCGTACCGCTGCCAATGCTCGCGGGGTTCGTGCTGGCGGACAACGACCACTCGTGCCAGGGTGAGCGCTCGAGCGAGCCACAGGTCTGTGAGCATCCACCGCGCAAACCACGGCAGCGGGAGATGCGGATGGTAGCTGATGATGCACAAATGGGAAATAAACAAACTGGTGGTCATCAGAACTAGCGTAGTACAACGTGGAACGACACTTTAGCGAAGGAGACATCATCACAGCGACGACGACGATGGTGCCACGCGACTCCGCTCGTGCTCCTGACGCCGTTGTCTGCGCTTGCCCCACCTGAGTGTGAGACTGGAGACGTCGCTCTGCGTCTACATCAGCAGCAGACGTCTGGAAGAAGAAATCGACCCAGCACTGCCCATAGACTCAACACTGCCCATAGACTCAACACTGCCATAGACTCAACACTGCCCATAGACTCAACACTGCCCATAGACTCAACACTGCCCGTAGACTCAACACTGCCCATAGACTCAACACTGCCCATAGACTCAACACTGCCCATAGACTCAACACTGCCCCACAGACTCAACACTGCCCATAGACTCAACACTGCCCACAGACTCAGCACTGCCCATAGACTCAAGACTCAACACTGCCCATAGACTCAACACTGCCCATAGACTCAGCACTGCCCATACACTCAGCACTGCCCATAGACTCAACACTGCCCATAGACTCAAGACTCACACTGCCCACAGACTCAACACTGCCCATAGACTCAGCACTGCCACAGACTCAGCACTGCCCGTAGACTCAGCACTGCCCACAGGCTCAACACTGCAGACTCAAGACTCACCACTGCAGTCCACTGCCCATAGACTCAGCACTGCCCGTAGACTCAGCACTGCCCACAGACTCAACACTGCACCATAGACTCAGCACTGCCCATAAACTTAGCACTACTACTACAGTACCCGGTACGATGTGTAAACATCGTACCGGGGCTGCGACAAAGGGGNCGCTCATCGGCGCGCCGTGCCGGCACTTTCTAAAAAGAGCTCTTCACTTGTCTTGCCTGCGCGGGGCTACCTGGGGAGCTTCGCCTCTGTGTCTGTGTGCGCGCAGACGTGGACGAGTGTGCGGGCGAGCAGCCGCCGTGCGCCCAGCTGTGCGCCAACTCGCACGGCAGCTTCCAGTGCCGCTGCGAGGCGGGTACTCGCTGGCTCGCGACCGCCGGGCCTGCACCGGTACGCACTGGCGGGGGGGCAGGGGCGATCACGATGATGATGATGATCACGATGATGATGATGATCACGATGATGATCACGATGATGATCACGATGATGATAATCACGATGATGATCACGATGATGAGATCACGATGATGATCACGATGATGATGATGATGATCACGATGATGATGGTGATGATGATCACGATGATGATCACGATGATGATGGTGATGATGATGATGATGATGATCACGATGATGAGCACGATGATGATGATGATCACGATGATGATGATGATCACCATG
The DNA here is from genome assembly GCA_018977245.1 of Lethenteron camtschaticum. Classification (NCBI taxonomy): domain Eukaryota; kingdom Metazoa; phylum Chordata; class Hyperoartia; order Petromyzontiformes; family Petromyzontidae; genus Lethenteron; species Lethenteron camtschaticum. The sequence goes on along the minus strand of MU249623.1, from coordinate 4,998,933 downwards.
ATGATGATGATGATGATCACGATGATGATGGTGATGATGATCACGATGATGATGATCACGATGATGATCGCGATGATGATAATCACGATGATGATCACGATGANGATCGCGATGATGATGATGATGATGATGATGATGATGATGATGATGTTTATGATGATCACGATGATGATGGTGATGATGATCACGATGATGATGATCACGGTGATGATGATCACGATGATGATCACGCCGATTATGATCACTATGGTGATTACGATGACGATAATGATCACGATGATGTTCATGATGACGAAGATCACGATGACAATGATGACGACGCTGATGATGACGATGATGATGATGACGATGATGATGATGACGATGATGACGACGCTGATGATGACGCTGATGATGACGATGATGATGATGATAACGATGATGATCACGATAATCACGATGATGATGATGACGCTGATGATGATGACGATGATGATGACGATGGAGACCAGAAGTCTCAGAGTTTGCTTTTGGGAACTCGTCACGGGAAACGGTGAAATTGAGATTCGTTAGATTGAGATTAGTTAGATTCATTTACTTGAGCATGAAGGTGCTGGCTCTTCCTCTCTGTCGCTCACCCTCTATCTCACTCACCCTCTCGCTCACCCTCTCTCTCACTCCCCTCTCTCTCACTCACCCTCTCACCCTCTCTCTCTCACTCACCCCCCTCTCACCACCCTCTCTCTCACTCACCCTCTCACCCTCTCTCTCACTCACCCTCTTCTCACCCTCTCACCCTCTCTCTNACTCACTCGCCCTCTCTCTCACTCACCTCACCTCGCTCACCCTCTCTCTCTCACTCACCCTCTCTCTCACCCTCTCTCTCACTCACCCTNTCACCCTCTCTCTCACTCACCCTCTCACTCCCCTCTCTCTCACTCACCCTCTCACCCTCTCTCTCACTCACCCTCTCACTCACCCTCTCTCTCACTCACCCTCTCACTCACCCTCTCTCTCACTCCCCCTCTCTCTCACCCTCTCTCTCACTCACCCTCTCTCTCACTCACCCTCTCTCTCACCCTCTCTCTCACTCACCCTCTCACCCTCTGTCGCTCACCCTCTGTCCACCCCACGAGATGTGGACGAGTGCCGCCACTCCACCTCGCTGTGCCACTACCGTGCCACAACACGGACGGCAGCTTCCACTGCAGCTGCCCGAGGGCTTCTCCATGCACAGCAACAACCGCAGCTGCCTAGGTGACTCGCAGCGTCAACACCGTCAACACCGTCACCACCGTCTGTATCATCATTATCATCATCGTTATCATCATCATCATCATCATCACCACCGTCTGTATCATCATTGTCATCATCGTTATCATCATCATCATCACCACCGTCTGTATCATCATTGTCATCATCGTCATCATCATCACCACCACCGTCTGTATCATCATTGTCATCATCGTTATCATCATAGACTTCATTATCGGCATCATAATAATCATCGTGAGCATCCCGCACCTCCAATTAGCACGGTTGGCTACGTACGGTGTGAAAGAAGTCCAACATACGTACATAATCATCGTCGCTAGTATCGTCATCATAATTATTGCCATCATCATGATCATTATCGTCGTCATTGTCGTCATCATCCTGTCCCCGTGTGCCCCTGCATGTCCTCGTGTCTCAGTGCTTCATTCCTCTCCATGTCCCTTGCCCCCCCGCCCCCGGCTAGACGTGAACGAGTGTGAGGGGGGTCTGGGGGCCCGCTTGCCGCGACTCCCAGCGCTGCTACAACCTGCCCGGCGGGCACCGCTGCATCGACGCGCTCGTGTGTCGCGAGCCCTACACGCAGTCCGCAGACGAGTGCGTGTTCATGTCGAGTCCACCGAGGAGTGGACCACGCACCCACTCACCCACTCACTCACCCGCTCACTCACCCGCTCACTCGTCCATCAGCCCACTCACCTGCTCACTCACCTGCTCACTCACTCACCGACTCACTCATTCAACTACCCACTCACTCACCCACTCACTCACTCACCTGCTCACTCACTCACTCACCGACTCACTCATTCAACTACCCACTCACCCACCTCTGTCTGTGCGTGTGTCTGTGTGTCTGTCTATGCGTGTGTCTGTCTGTGCGTGTGTCTGTGCATGTGTCTGTGCGTGTGTCTGTGCGTGTGTCTGTGCGTGTCCTGTGTGTCTGTGTGTCTGTGCGTGTGTCTGTGCGTGTGTCTGTCTATGCGTGTCTCTGTGCATGTGTCTGTGCGTGTATCTGTGCGTGCGTCTCTCTGTGTGCAGCCTGTGCGTGTGCCCAGCGAGCTGCCCGCGTGCACGGACCTGCCCTACTCGGTGCGCTACAAGTTCATGGACATCGCGGGCGGGCGCCGCGTCCCCGCAGACATCTTCTACCTGCAGTCGCGCGTCCACTACCAGGGCGCCTACAACTCCTTCCAGATCCGCGCCGGCAACGAGGCCAAGGAATTCGTGCTCAGGGTGAGAGGGTCACCCCAGCGGCAGGTCGCGGTTGCCAACCTGATGCCCGCCTGCTCGCTCGCCAGCCCACCTGCCCAAACGCCCACCCACACATCCACACGTCCTCTCGCTTACCCAGCCACCCATCCACTCGCCCGCCCGCCCACCTGCTCGCCCACCACCCACCCACTCGAACCACCCGCCCACCCTCTCGCCCACCCACCCATCCCCTCGCCACCCACCCATCCCCTCGCCCCCCACCCCTCCGGCCAACGTTCCGCCCACCCTCCTCCCGCAGCAACTGAACGAGCACACGGCGATGCTGGCGCTGATCCGTGCGGTGCGAGGCCTCGCGACATCCCCCTGGAGCTGGAGGTGGTCACGGTGCACCCGCTGCTGGCCTGCACACATCCTCGCTGCTACGCCTGCACATCTTCGTGACGAGCCAGCCGTTCGGCAACCGCTGAGTCCCAGCGTCGTCATCGTGACCCCCCACCCACTAACCCCCCCCACTAACCCCCTCCCCACTCACCCCCCACTAACCCCCCCCCACTAACCCCCACACACAGCGCAGAGCCGCCAGGCGCGGACGTTCCGGATGGCCCCGCCCCACCGCATGGAGTCGTCGCCACGCTCGAATCGTAGCGACGCAGGGGTGCACGCAGTGACATCGGCAGCCCCCCCGCTCTCCTATCCTCACCGAACCCCTCTCAGCCCCCCTCCCATCTCCACCCGGGCCCCCCCCCCAACCCTCCCTCCTCCCCCCAGCGTCTCCGCGGCCGAAGTCGCTTCTCCGCGTGCTGCATCCGTGGGGGTTGCGCGGCGGCGGTGGCGGCAGCAGCAGGAGCGGCGCTGCACCGGCAGCACCCAGCCCCTGCGGGCCGCCGCCTCCTCCTCCTCCTCGCTCCGGCAGCCGCTCGCGTCGTTCTGCGTGCGCGGTGTGCCGCTCTCGTTCTGCGTGCGCGGTTTGCCGCTCTCGTTCTGCGTACGCGGCGTGCCGCTCTCGTTCTGCGTGCGCGGTTTGCCGCTCTCTTCTGCGTGCGCGGCAGCCGCTCGCGTCGTTCTGCGTGCGCGGTGTGCCGCTCTCGTTCTGCGTGCGCGGTTTGCCGCCCGTCCAGACACTGAGCAGCCTCAACGCCTGCTTAGCTTCCCAGATCTGCCTGGATCCGGACCGAGTGCATTCTGCGTGACCTGGCCGCATAGCCTGTGTATATATATAAACTCATTCGACGGAGACTTTCTATACTTTATATTTTAAGCTTGTCCCGCCCCTCCCCCGCTTTGCAAAATGTTTTATATTTGTATCGTTCTGACATCGGATGTGTGGGTTCGGCCACGGCAATGATCCCGGCCAAATCTGCGTTGTTGAGAACCCCTCCACCACCCGGCGGCAAACGGAATCGTCGAGCGAGCGAACGAACGAGCGAGCGAGCAACGGGCCAAGTTTGACAAGAAACCTCTCTCTCGTCTGAGCCGCCCGAATCTCATTCCATGCAATCGCAGCAATCGGTCTCGTTGCTAAACCCGGCCGCGAGAAGTGGTTGCTCTCCGGCGAGTTTAATAACAATCGGCGCATTGTGAAACGGGTGTCACGGTGGCTAGGAGATGTGAACTACCTCGCCTGGTGTACAGGAGTCGTGGGTTCGATCTCGACCCTGACGCTCGCTGCTGTGTATGTGGAGTTTGCGTCTCTCTCCCCGTGGTCGCGTGGATTTTCTCCAGCTCCCTCCGGTTTTCCCTCCACGTCTAGAATCGACATCACGTGTCAAGAGAAGCCACTTCGTCGAGCTCGCGGTTGCGATGGGCAGGTCGCTTCTGAAAACAAAAATAGCGATGGAGCTCAGTGGGGCCTTACCTCCTAAAAAATACCAAAATATTTTCGTAAAATAAGTTTTAGCACGACGACAACAACAACAACGACAACAACAACAACAACAACGGCGACGCGCGAGCGGTGACGCAGCTGGCGCGCGCGTCACAACTTCGGTGCGTTTGGTCCCGTCGGGTGGCGGAGGGTTCTTATACGGCGACGATTTTGGCCGTCGTCGTCAGCTCGCTGAACCGCGATGTTTAAACTCTCGCCCTCCTCGCGTCGTCAAAACCCCGTCTCTGCGTTCGTGGCGGTGACGCTGCCCTTTTGCCTCTTGATTATTACGGATTTGTTGATGCATTCGTTGTTTTTTTATATTGCTTCTAAGGTTACATCCCTGTGTTTGACCGATGGCGCGCGCGTGTGTGCGCGTGTGTGTGTGCGTGCCCGCGTGTGTGTGCGTGCACGCGTATGTGTGCGTGCACGTGTGTGTGCGCGTGTGCGTGTGTGCGTGCGTGTGTGTGTGCGTGTGTGTGTGTGCGCGTGTGCGTGTGTGTGCGTGTGTGTGCGCGTGCACGCGTATGTGTGCGTGCACGTGTGTGTGCGTGTGTGTGTGTGTGCGTGTGTGTGTGTGCGTGTGTGTGCGTGTGTGCGTGTGTGTATGTGTGTGTGTGCGTGTGCGCGCGCGTGCGTGTGTGTGCGTGTGCTCGCGGGAGCGAGCGGTGGCGCAACGGTCAGCGCGCTCCGTGCTCGGTCGCCCGGCGGTCCCGAGTTCGATCGCCGCTCGCGATCGCCAGCGATCGGCGAACATCGAACCGGACCTGGGGCCTCGCCTAGATCGACTCGGCCTTAACTGGATAACCCAGGCGCCGTGTGTAAACATGAGCACAGCGTGGTCTCTGGGCGCAGCACCGCAACTTGTTCGTGCACGAGGGCTCCCTTCATGAGCGTGCGCTCACAGCACTTGTTGTGATTATTTTTTTTAAACCCATAGAATATATACATGAGTAGTGTTAACCCTCGCTCTAATTAACATCCTGTCGTCATGAAACGTGCCATCACACACACCGTGACAACCACACACACCGTGACAACCACACACACACCGTGACAACCACACACACCGTGACAACCACACACACACACCGTGACAACCACACACACCGTGACAACCACACACACACCGTGACAACCACACACACACACCGTGACAACCACACACACCGTGACAACCACACACACCGTGATAACCACACACACCGTGACAACCACACACACCGTGACAACCACACACACCGTGACAACCACACACACACCGTGACAACCACACACACCGTGACAACCACACACACACCGTGACAACCACACACACCGTGACAACCACACACACCGTGACAACCAGACACACCGTGACAACCACACACACCATGACAACCACACACACCGTGACAACCAGACACACACCGTGATAACCACACACACCGTGACAACCACACACACCGTGACAACCACACACACCGTGACAACCACACACACCGTGACAACCACACACACACCGTGACAACCACACACCCNGTGACAACCACACACACCGTGACAACCACACACACACCGTGACAACCACACACACACACCGTGACAACCACACACACCGTGACAACCACACACACCGTGACAACCACACACACCGTGACAACCACACACACNCGTAACAACCACACACACCGTGACAACCACACACACCGTGACAACCACACACACACACCGTGACAACCACACACACANCGTGACAACCACACACACANCGTGACAACCACACACACCGTGACAACCACACACACACCGTGACAACCACACACACCGTGACAACCACACACACACCGTGACAACCACACACACCGTAACAACCACACACACCGTGATAACCACACACACCGTGACAACCACACACACCGTGACAACCACACACACANCGTGACAACCACACACACCGTGACAACCACACACACANCATGACAACCACACACACACACCGTGACAACCACACACACCGTGACAACCACACACACCTTGACAACCACACACCCGTGACAACCACACACACACCGTGACAACCACACACACCGTGACAACCACACACACANCGTGACAACCACACACACCGTGACAACCACACACACACAGTGACAACCACACACACCGTGACAACCACACACACCGTGACAACCACACACACCGTGACAACCACACACACCGTGACAACCACACACACANCGTGACAACCACACACACACACCGTGACAACCACACACACCGTGACAACCACACACCCGTGACAACCACACACACACCGTGATAACCACACACACCGTGACAACCACACACACCGTGATAACCACACACACANCGTGACAACCACACACACCGTGACAACCACACACACCGTGACAACCACACACCCGTGACAACCACACACACCGTGACAACCACACACACACCGTGACAACCACACACACACCGTGACAACCACACACACCGTGACAACCACACACACCGTGACAACCACACACACCGTGACAACCACACACACACCGTGACAACCACACACACACCGTGACAACCACACACACCGTGACAACCACACACACACGTGACAACCACACACACACCGTGACAACCACACACACANCGTGACAACCACACACACACCGTGACAACCACACACACCGTGACAACCACAACCACCATGACAACCACACACACGTGATAACCACAAACACCGTGACAACCACACACACACCGTGACAACCACACACACCGTGACAACCACACACACACCGTGACAACCACACACACACCGTGACAACCACACACACCGTGACAACCACACACACCGTGACAACCACACACACACCGTGACAACCACACACACCGTGACAACCACACACACCGTGACAACACAACCACACACAGTGACAANCACACACACACCGTGAAACCACACACACCGTGACAACCACACACACACGTGACAACCACACACACACCGTGACAACCACACACACCGTGACAACCACACACACCGTGACAACCACACACACCGTGATAACCACACACACCGTGACAACCACACACACACCGTGACAACCACACACACCACACACACACCCGTGACAACCACACACACCGTGACAACCACACACACACCGTGACAACCACACACACACCGTGACAACCACACACACCGTGACAACCACACACACCGTGACAACCACACACACCGTGACAACCACACACACACCGTGACAACCACACACACCGTGACAACCACACACACCGTGACAACCACACACACCGTGACAACCACACACACCGTGACAACCACAAACCGTGACAACCACACACACCGTGATAACCACACACACGTGACAACCACACACCCCGTGACAACCACACACACCGTGACAACCACACACACGTGACAACCACACACACACCGTGACAACCACACACACACCGTGACAACCACACACACCGTGACAACCACACACACACCGTGACAACCACACACACACCGTGACAACCACACATAGAGATACAGAGAGATACCTATGAACCCAGGAGACACATCGAGATACACAGTTCATTTTGTTAACCGGCTGTGAGAACTCAGGAGGTCGTGGGTTCGATCACGAGCCTTACGATGCCTGCTGCTGGAGTTTGAGTCTGCGTGTCTCTCCCCGTGGTCGCGTGGATTTTTCTCCGGCTCCTCTGGGTTTCCCTCCATACAGAGCACCGTTGGTACAACAAGTTTAAGTTTTAAATAGTTTAGTTTACAAGTTACAAGTCAGGCCACGTGATGTGAAGCCGTGCAAGTCGTGCCTTGCCCACAGGGCTGGATGTCGTCGGCCTTGCTCACTGCTCACGGTAAATTCACCTTCTCGTTACCGTCTCTAGTGGCATACCACATTATTTTAAGGTTATAGTAAGTGTATATTTTTAAACGTGATGTACCTTGATAATGTTAATAATTAATATATACCCAAGTCAAACACAATATCACGGTACAAGTTTTATAGAAGTGCCTGTAATTCTCTGCTGAGCTGGTAATCATTAAGTTCAATAAACATTAATTTCTTATCAGTGTTGACTGCAAGTCATTTGAAAGACGTATCCGTAGTGTAATCAAGATAAGCAAACAATATCATATTAACATAGTTTCAATTAGTAACACACTGCAAAACATCTGTTCTCTCTCTAAGAGAGAGGACGACTCAGAGAGAGAGAACGACTCAGAAAGAGAGGAGGACGACTCAGAGAGAGAGAGANGACAACTCAGAGAGAGAGGACGACTCAGAGAGAGAGGACGACTCCGAGGCGCCAGGAGGAGGGACCACAGACGAGGAGTGGAAGCAGCAGCAGCAGGAGCAGCAGCTGCAGGAGTAGCAGCAGGAGTAGTAGCAGGAGCAGCAGGAGGAGCAGCAGCAGCTGCAGGAGGAGCAGCAGCAGCAGCCACAGCAGCAGCAAGAGCAGCAGCAGCAGCAGCAGCCACGCGGTGAGGATCCGGCGCTACAACAATCGCCCGAGCTCTGCTGTCCTCTACTCATGGAGGTGGCATCGGCCCAATTCATGTGTTTAGACACGTGGGGGACCCGGAGAAACCCCCACGCGTGCGAGCGAGGCAGCAGCACTCTGCCCCCCCNTCCCCCCGTACAGAAGGGAGCACACACACACAAGGCCCCCTCGCTGAACCCCCTTGGGCACACACACACAAGGCCCCCCCCTCGCTGAACCCCAGTGGCTCGCCCCTCGCTGTCGCCTCAAAAGTGCGGGGTCACAGGCGGCCACGTCCATCTGCCTCTCCACGGCAATGACATGAAGTCACATTTGTACACAATCCATCGGCCCACGACGTTCTTGGAATGCATCATTTCAGCGGCATTGATTCAGGACGAGGAAAGATACTCCGAGTAGCACGGTTGGCTACGTACGGTGCGAAAGAAGTTCAACATACGTACACATGTGCATGCATACAGACCCATATCTTCACGAGAGGGTCCTTGCCTGTAACATCTGCCAGTTCGCCAGCATTGTTTCAAGAAAGCCTGCTACTGCTGATGAGACAGACGGTGGTATGGATGATGGTGGTGGTGGAAATGGTGGTTATGGTGGTGATGGTGGTGGTGGTGATGATGTTGGTGATGGTGGTGATGGTGAAGGTGGTGGTGATGGTAATGGTGGTGATGGTAATGGTAGTGATGGTGGTGGTAATGGTGGTGATGGTAATGGTGGTAATGGTGGTGGTGATGTTGGTGATGGTAATGGTGGTGATGGTGGTGGTGATGGTGGTGATGATGGTGGTGATGATGTTGGTGATGGTGGAGGTGGTGGAGGTGGTGGTGATGGTAATGGTGGTGGTGGTGTGATGGTGGTGGTGATGTTGGTGATGGTAATGGTGGTGATGATGGTGGTGGTGATGGTAATGGTGATGGTGGAGGTGGTGATGATGGTAATGGTGGTGATGGTAATGGTGATGGTGGAGGTGGTGATGATGGTAATGGTGGTGATGGTGATGATGATGGTGGAGGTGATGATGGTGGTGATGTTGGTGGTGATGATGGTGATGGTGAGGTGGTGGTAGTGATGATGATGATGATGATGGTGGAGGTGGTGATGATGGTAATGGTGGTGATGGTGATGATGATGGTGATGATGGTGGTGATGGTGATGATGGTGGAGGTGGTGGTGATGGTGGAGGTGGTGTGATGGTAATGATGATGGTGGAGGTGGTGGTGATGGTGGTGATGGTGGTGGTGGTGGTGGTGATGATGGTGGTGGTGGTGGTGATGGTGATGGTTGTGGTAATGGTGATGATGATGATGGTGGTGGTGTTGGTGATGATGGTGGGTGATGGTAATGGTGGTGATGGTGATGGTGTGGTGGTGATGGTGGAGGTGGTGGTGATGATGGTGGTGATGGTGGAGGTGGTGGTGAATNTGATGAGGTTGTTGGTGATGTTGGTGATGATGATGGTGTAGGTGGTGGTGATGTTGGTGATGAGGCTGCGTGCTTGGTCCATGAAGGACGTGTTGGCTGCATTCGCGTCGGAGTCCGTCAGCACTGTCTCAGGGGCGACTTGCGTGTGAGCGGGTCGAGTCCACGTGTGTCACTCGCTCCACCTCTCTGGCATCTAAAAACTATCTCTTTTGTATCTTACCAGGTAAGGCCCCACGGATCTGTGTAGCTTCGGTGAGCGATCACAAATGATAGCTCAACAAAGTGTCTTATCATCATCACGGTGTAGAAATGTATAGCAGCCAAATACACTAAACGCGTGATGTCAATTATACATGTGGAGACGAAACCCGGAGGACTCGGATGAAAACCCACGCGACCACAGAGAAAGAGAGAGACGCAAACTCAAAATAAACAACAGCAGCAGCAGCAGGCGTCAGGGTTGGGATCGAACTCACGACCTCCTGCGTACCAGGAGAGGTAGTTAACAGCTCCCAGACACCGTGGACCGAAACGTCGCCTATCATACGCCACTGGGGGCGCTACCCCATTGGGGGGCTACCCCACTAGGGGCGCTACGCCACCTCTTGCCGGCTGTCTGTGCCGTGAGTCAGAGAGACGCAGAGGGAGACGCGCACTCTGGGACCCTGGGGGATTGAGCCCAAGCCCCTTGACCCCTGTGAAGACGCCTGTCACCTGTGTGGTGGACTGCCTCTGGGGGCGCTACGAGTTGAATGGAACAATCGACGCACGTGGTCATGTCGAGGCTCAGTATTGTCGAGGGGTAAGTGGAGTGAATACGGGGGGGCGGTGATTGTGGGAGGGGCGTGGTTTATGGGGAAGAGGCGGGGCTTAGGTGCAAAGGGGGGAGGGGCTTATGTCGTGCAATGGCCCTTCTTTATATACTGCACTACACCATGAATAAGGGCCATTGTCCGAAACGTCTCTTACGAGGTATCGGTGCCACAGTGTTATCGAATCATTCGGCTTAGGGGTGGGACTGGAGCTCAGGGGCGGGGCTCGGGCTATGAGGGGCGGGGCTCGGGCTATGAGGGGCGGGGCTCGGGCTATGAGGGCGGGGCTCGGGCTATGAGGGGCGGGGCTTGGCCTGTGCGACGGTTGGTGGGGGGGCCTCGCGCCGGAAGTGACGTAACGCGCGGGAAAGGCCGCGGGGCTCGCGCGCGCGGCGCCTCAGAGCGCGGACTCGGCTCGCCTCAGAGCCGCCAAACACCGCCGATCGCGGGATAATCGCTCTCGTCCGCTCAATAAACATCGCGGGTCAAACACAACACTATTTTCTTTTCTTCTAACAGTATTCTATATGTTTGTAATAATGATTTTAAAAAATTATGAAGTACAATTTACCTCAGCGCTGCCTGCTTGCCACCATTGGAATGAATGGGATGGGAGGTGACTGAGGGCGGATTGAGGAGTTTGTAGAGACGACGACGACGAGGAGGAGGAGGAGAAGGGGAAGAGCAGGAGAAGAGGAGGAGAAGGGAAGAGGAGAAGAGGAGGAGAAGGAGACGAGGAGGAGGTGGGGGAGCACCGCCAGGAGAAAGACGCCGGCTGCTGTGGAGACGTCATTGGACCTCGCTTTGAGCAGAGACTTAAACCGGCCAACCTCACCCACCACCATTCCATCACAACACACACACGCAGTGGTTTCATTATTGTTGACGTCTTCATTTTACCATTCTGGGATTTAATCATTCGGGGTATATCTATCGACCAGCGTTTTGGTTTTCCTGTACGATACAGTATATGTATACTGTCGTGATTTACTGTATGCCGTACGCTGCGTTACAGTACTCATTTACAACAATTAGTTTGTGTATCGTTTTAAGTAGTGAGTAATCAAACTACGTTATTCTAGGTTTCAACACAGTGTACAAATGCATTCCGTCTAATGTTGGTCTATGCACTGCACTGTATAATATAGTGACGTGAAATTATACTGTAGCATTGCATATGCAATGCAGTAAAGACTACTGTACGCGCTTTGGACATACTGGAGGATTGTTAATTCATTATGGAGTGTAAACAGTTTTTGCTCACTTCTGTGTATATTGTAACACAACACTCTTAATAGTACTGTATGCAGTAATCAGACGAGTATATACTGTTACCAGCCGAGGCAGAGACCTATATCTGCACATTGTATGCAGGAGAGAGAATGTGCAGTCTATATATCTTTACAATATACATAGACGGATTTATTTTAGTGGCCTCTACTGAATAAATCGCCCATTTGACACCGGGCTCTTGACAGGCAGTTCCTTCTCTTGTAACTGCGTGAATATTATCACGATTTAATGTTATCTGTTTACTAGGCTAGATAGAACGCGAAATGATAAAATACTTCGAAGGCTAATTCCGTGTATAGTGTATATTTTGTATTACTTTTGCTAATACAGAGCCCATTTGATGCAAGTCTTAGATCTATTAGTTTACTGTTCTTTACCTAAGTGGGATCTCATTGGTGGTGTGTAAGGGTTGTGTGTATATAATGTCTGAATATGTATTAGATTGGAGTAGCCGTTTCCAATAGAAACCCAATTGATACAAGACTTGCAAGAGCGTTCTCGTAACTAGTGTACATCTTTATTCGTTTACTATCCTTTACTTGTAGAGAGCCCATTCACATAAGTATTTTGAACGGGTGATAAGTGTATATATCTCATAGTTTATTCTCATTTACTAGGTGAGCGTAAATCGACACTAAGATATTGGAAGGGGGGAGACCTACCTACATATTTTACGAAGTAGAATACACCTCAGCATACACCCCCATCACAGTGCACGCATCATACTCATCACCTCAGCATCTCAGCAGCAGCCGCTGTCGCATCGAGCCACACCGAGAAGACATCCAGAGACACCGAGCCCGTCTTGCGAAGTGGCCGGAGGACCATAGGCCCCGGCGCACCCCACCGATCGCACTCGACGGTGACCGTCATGGCGAAGAGCGGCGAGGACGCCAAGGAGAACCTGTCGAAGCTGCCCGACGAGGAGCTGCTGCGCTGGAGCAAGGAGGAGCTGGTGCGGCGCTTGCGCAAGTCCGAGGCCGACAAGATGTCGCTGATGATGGACCACGGCAACCTGATGAAGGAGGTGAACCGCCGCCTGCAGACTCACCTGCACGAGATCCGCGGCCTCAAGGACGTCAACCAGCGGCTGCAGGACGACGCGCAAGAGCTGCGCGACCTCTGCTGCTTTTTGGACGACGACCGGCAGAAGGCAAAGAAGCTGGCGTGGGAGTGGCAGCGCTTCGGGCGCTACACAGCCGCCGTGCTGCGCAAGGAGGTGGCGGCGCAGCAGCGGCGCCTGCGCGAGCTGGAGGTGCGCCAGGACGCGCTCGTGCGCGAGAACTCCGACCTCAAGGAGCTCTGCCTCATGCTGGACGAGGAGCGTAACGGTGGCGCCGCGGCAGCCGCGGCTCCGTGGGCAGCCAGACAAGCCTCACGGGCGCCACCGGCGCCGTCGCCCCCACGGGTGGCGTCGGTGCACCCGCCGGCGTAGTCGTCGCTGCGGCAGCGGCCGTGGCAGCGCCTTCGCCGGGCGCGGGGACCCCGGCTGGCGGGGCGATCGTGCGAGACGGAGGCGACGGCAGTAGCAGCAGCTCGTCCAGCAGCGGCAGCACCAGCAGCCCGGATCACCAGCACAAGGCGGCGGCGGTGGCGGCACAAGGAGGTGCCAACGCTGTTGCCCGGGAGGCTCAGCTGAGGGCGTCTGCAGAGGACCTTGTGGATGCTCAGCAGCAGCAGCAGCACCAGCAGCAGATCCGTGGGCTCGGCTACCCCAACGGAGTGAGCGGTACGAGAACCGCACCTCGTACGCGCCGGTAGCTTCGGAGCTTCCCAAACTCCAGCTCCCCTGCGTGCGGCCACGCGGTTGTCTCTCCCTCCAGAGTCTTACACGTGGAGGAAGATTCACCCCGTCCATAGGATGGGCTGCCATCTAGTCTACATTATAAAAAAAAGATTTTCTCGTCTGTTGTGAGTCCGTCTGCCAGTCACAGCACTTGTAGGCGAGTGAAGGCTCATTCTGACCGGAAATAACCAGGGACCGATGGTATTGACACTGAGCTACGTGTGACCTAAGACCTTTCAACTTGATCAAAAAAGCTACGGATGAAAAATGTCATCCTATGGTAAACTTACATAGTTTTAGACATTTCCGAACTTTCTTCGTGTTCCTATGGAATAGTTTCGTAAATTCTGAGTAATGTCACTCACTGACAATGTATGCAGCTTTGTTGGATCAACGGTTTTGAGGTCACTCGTGACCGGGTGGTCGAGGGAGGAGTGTAGTTTAGAAATATTTAAGGTTTCACCCCGTTCTGTGAGGGAGGGCTTATTCTTCATGATTTTGTAGATGACCCTTGCTATATGCGGTGCTGTGGCAGACTGCCTGACTCACAATCCAGAGTTCACAAGGTCAAAGTCAGGGGCCAATTGAGCCCATTGTTATCAAAATCGTCGTTGTCATCTCTCCAGGCTCAATAAGCAAGTGGGAGGTACCACTTTGTGGGAAGTCAACGGTGAGATTGGTCCCACCGTAGGGATGTGGATTCTTCATGGCTCGTTCAGGACTGTCAATGGCGATAAGTGTAAGCCGCCATTGCTCATTTGATCAGCAGGACGCTTCTATAGGAAACGACGAGTGTGTTGAGTGTGCACTGAGGTGCAGACTGGGATGTTGTAAAATATAAAGATAAATCTTAGCCCACATGTCACATCTCACTCATTGAACTCTCCACCCATGTTGAGGACTTGGTCTACCAGACTGACTCTCGTGCCTCATCGACACAGTGTTCAACCAACACACTGCAGGTCACGACAACTCACCTGCTCACCACACTGCAGGTCACAACAACACGCTCACCAAATTACCTACCGTACTGCAGGTCACAACACTTCTCGCTCTGCTTCTTCCCTCGCACCGCTGCATTTGAGAATTTTCTCTCATTGTCTCTTATAACCTTGCTGAATTCAAGAAACGTGTTACTCTTATCTATCACATCTTTAATAGTGCGATCTGTCGCTGCCTGCTTGACATGTTGAGCATTTGGGCCTGAGCTAAGAAGCGCATACAAAAAAGTGGAGGTGTTGCTGCTGTCGACGTGGAGCAGTTCGAAGACGTGAGGACTGGCATTTTGGAACTCCAGACATACATCAATCAACAGGTGGTCACTAGGGCCGGATTTTAATACCTTGTCCCTCACACTAGAACAGACAAGACCACCCCTTCTCCTGACATGTAAATACACAAAACCCCAATCTATTGCGGTACACACTCCAATGAAGATAGTATTGTTTATATTGTTCATATTAAAAGGATAATATGAATAAACAGTCCTAATTTTGTTCAGAAAAAATCTTTTTTTGTGGGACCTTATTCAGAGTTGTACCCTGGACAAATGTCATCTTCCCCCTCCCCACCTCCCAAAAATCCGGCCCTGGTTTTCCCTTACACAAGAAGCTGTCACAACTGCACAAGCACCAGCACCTTCACCCTTCACTTTCGTTTCTCAACCAATTCTCTTACATGCAAGCGTGCGATGTGCGTGTGTGTAGTCTCACACTGAAAAATGCACAGGTGCGAGGTTTTTAAATCGATGGTACCCTATTTGAAAACTGCAGCCAATGTTGGTCGATAGATTTCTGTGAATACAAATGGGTGCTGCTGCCTTTGGCCCCTGCACCAAAAACAAGATTGTTTTGCTTCCGTGTTTTTGTCTCTGGTGAGCGCTCTGCGTTGGGCGAGCAGCCTGCTGCATGAGTAGTGGTCTTTTTTGCTTGTTTTGTTTGTTGTTTTGGTATCAATAGCCAAGGCTGTTTGCCCTGACACCCATGTCTGTCTAGTGAAATAAGAGTAAATGCATTGCGTTGGGAGGAGGACGCCACCACCGCAGTGGTGTTGTAATGGTTAGTACTCTCGACTTGCAATCCAGAGGTTGCAGGTTTGATTCCATCTTCTGGCGCGGCAGTTTTGATCAAGTTCCTTAAAAATCCCCCGGCTCCCACCTCTGTTCACCCGGCAGTATACATGGGAATGCCACAGTTAGCCAATCAGCAGATCACGTGTGGTCAGATAAAATGTGGGTGCTCCACCTTTTCCGAGATGTCTGGCGGTGCGAAATAGTCGGACAAATACCCTCTAGATGGGAGCTCAGGAGCTCCCTCGAGTGAAGGCCCTTTCACCAGCAGTGGTGGTGAGCAAGCAATCGCAGGGCTGCGCCTTTATCTGGTACGCGTTATACTTTTGCACCATAAGTGCACCGTAAGTGTCGTGGTATTTAACAATTCACACGTGATTATTTAAAATCGATTCTTTACGCTCGTGAAACATGCGTCGATATGCGCGTGCGAGAATCGATTATTAAGTATTTGTGTGTGTATGTAATCTGTTCCTGTAAACCCCTGTAATCACTGCAGACTCTGTTCACCATCGTGACAAAAAAATGATCGATTATTAAATTTAATTGGGACCCCTTCCACCCCCTCCAGATCTTTACTATTCATAGAATCAGAGTGTTTTTTTTAAATCAGAGTATGTTTTTTGTTTGAATTCTCACCACAAGCATTGTGGTTAATGCAGACATGATTCCTTGTAAAAGATTTCAGTTTGGTGTTACATCTTAACACCTGTTTTGTTGCAGAAAAAAGGGGAAAACCCTATTATCAGATTCATAGAATTGCAAAGGTGGTGATGAGTCGCTGTCCACTGTTATGTTTGGGATGAATTCTTCTGTGGGCTGCTTTATGTTTTTGGCTTCAAGCTTCGATGTTCCATTATAATTGTTAATAGTTCACTGTTAATTCCTGAGCCACACACAATGGTCAACTACCTAAGTCACCACTCGGATTCTTCACGTTTATTGTTAATACCCAACGTCGACAGAGTTTGACTCAGGTAGCATTGAAGATCGTTCAGGATGAATGTCATCACAGCGCCTGAGGTTTGCAGAGCCTGACTAAAGCATCTTAAGGCATCCCTTGGAAGATAAGTAGTCCATTAAAGTTGACACTTTCCTCTGTCATCGAGGCCACACCGAAGCACCCTTAGGAACATTGGGGTTCATTCTTCACCTCCGATTAGCACGGTTGGCTGCGTACGGTGCGAAATAACTTCACCATACACACATTCTGAATGCCCGAGGCTTGTAGAGCCAGATTAAGGTTATTGGAACTCAATGGTTAATGCCTGTTTCTCATTCAGCCAGACTAGAGCACCATTTCCTTTCTTGAGGGATCATTCCAAAGGCTCTGAGACCCCACACAGAGGCACTCCGCGTGATTCTTGAGGCGTTCCCAACGACTGCTGCTTGACAAGTCGAGACTTAAGGGTGCGTGGAGTTGGGTGCTAACGCTTGCATTTTCCGTGCCTTTGCTTTCTCCTTGCTCGTGACACCTCCGTGTTTTTTTTGCGCCGTCAACAATTAAGTTAAGTCGGTGCACGCGGCTGTATTCCAAAGTCTCCGCGGGTGGTGCAGTTATTATTATTCGCTTTCATCATTGGTCTTTCGTTTCATTGGAATTTGGAGAGCAGTCAATATTGTTGTGATCAGCTTTCTATTTCGCTTAGATTTGATTTATATTTGTGAGTGTAGTTTACGTGTATGCACAGCGCTTTGAGATGTACATCAATATGAAAGGCGCTTTTTCAAACGGAGGAGATGATTACTGTTATTACCACCTCGCCGTTAGGTTGCGGCGTGTGCTACCCACAGACGTCACACCCCCTGTCTTGTCGTGCGGGCGTGAGCTTGTTTAGATGGGGGCCGAAACAAAAGTCTTGGGGGGAGGTGGCGGGGTGGCCACAACACAAGTCGGCGTTAGACAAACTTTAAACACATTTTCAACAAACGACAGAATGAGTATTGTACGGTCTGCTCCTGTCCAGCGTGTGTCCTCCCGCTCGAGCTCTCACCGTCGCCATGTTTAGGATGGTCCAAATGTCTTGTGATCTCCCAATGAATCGAACCCGAACATTTTTTGGGGGAAATTAATTACATTACACACACATTGGTATATAAAACAAATGTTAAGTTTTATAGAATTTAATGAGGTTTACAAGACATCTGAACCAACCTGTACAGGACGGAAGTCTGCTATGCCCAACGTGTATTGGCTTGATCACCGATACATTTTTTTACCAGCCCCTGACACTGGGGTGGGGGGCTGTGTGTCGCACCCCTGGTGGGGCGAATGAGCCATTTCCCCATGTCCATTACCTGAGTGCCGGCCCCTCGGAGCTCGGCATTAAATGAAGTGAGGCTGCTGTGTATGTATGTTGAACGTCTTTCGAACCGTATGTAGCAAACTGCGCTAATCGGAGGTGCCGGGGGAGGTGACAAAAAACTAAACACAAAAAGCAGCTCTAAGGAAATGAGTTTTCAACAAAGTCCCCGTTGAAGTAAACGGGGGCAAATGTTGGCCTTGAAGTAGGCATGTAACGAGAGGCGCTTGCGGTTCTCACGCTTGGGGGCAGCTGAACAGATCGTACCCTGACGATCGATTGTTAAGTAACGATGCAAATTGAGGTGTGGCATCTGGAACTTCTGGAATTTCTTCTTCAGAGCAATGTAGGTTCCTGGTTGGATATATATGGAGAGAGATCTGCATAATATTTATCCTCTAGTTTGAAGATTCGATCTCTTATCACGTGTAATGGTTACATCTTTCTCTCCAAGGGCTTCAATTTGCTAATTATACCTTCGGGCTAATGGACAGACAATAAAACCGAGTCACGCAGAACATACGAAAGGGTACAAACCGTACTGAACGGGGATAGTGCAAGCCAGAACAAATGAAAGGGGCGGAACAAACCCCGATGGTATGAGACGGTACACTCCAGAGTGCAAACAAGATGCAAATTAAAGTGACGCGCGTGTGTACGTGTGTGTGTGTGTGCTGGACAGGAATGCTGCCGCAGTGCAATGGTTAGCACACTGGGCTTGCAATGCAAAGGCCACCCGGTTCGATCTCCCGGCGTGGCGGTTGAGCAGTGACGCACGTATCTTGAATCTTCCCCCACCCACCTCTGTCTTCCAGCCAAAAGTATACATTGGTACTGTACACCACAGTCAATCGGTGGCTTGCATGTGGTGTGGTGAGGTAAAGTGTGGGGACTTCGACCTCTTTCAAGAATTTCGATTTAAAGCTTTCGTGACTGCAGGGATTCATCTTCTTGGTTCTTTCGGTAAAGTCACGTAGAAGTCTACGTGACTTTACCGAAAGAACCAAGAAGACTCTTTCAAGAAGTTTAGTCAGTGTGGAAGAGTAGGCCAACAATGCTCCCTAGGTGGTGGTTCCCAACCTTTTTAAACATTCGGACCACTTTCAACCGTTATTTTTTTCACACACCACCACTCGCAATGTTTTTATTTTAATAAGCCGACTAAATCGTCGTATCTGCCTCCATTCCACGGACCAATTCCAAAAGCCTTGCAGACCAGTGGTGAACCACAGGTTGGAAACTACATGATTGGTCTTCTGCCAGCAGTGGAGTGTAGCAAGATATTGCAGGGCTGCACTTGTACCTTGTTTTAATATACAAGACAGGAGACCAACATCAGAGGTTGGACGGCACAAATGAGGCAGTGGGAAAATGGCAGTTTTATATAAATATTTCATAAACTCAACTCTTGATGGACACGTGGTGTGCGCCCGTCACTCCACTGTCAATCGTCGCCCTCTTTGCTCGGCAGCTCATGGCGACCTGCTGATGGTTTCCGCGCGCTCGGACAGCGAGATTCGAGCCACGCAGCTTTGGAGGTCAGCAGACCATCGGCCTGGAACTCGCTGCTTTGATATGTTCGAGGCTCCTCACAGGCAGTTCACCAGTTCAGTAGAAAATGAAAGTCATAACTGTTCAATAGAGCTTACAGTGTATGAATATTGCACACACGTGATAACCTAGGTTTGTAAGGGTTGCGCGTATAAATATCATTACTCTTGAATCAATCCATGAGCACGAATTGTGACAATTCCTGTGGCAATTCATCGTTACATGCCTAGGATACAGTGTGTGCGAGTGTCGCGGAGCCACGCAGGAGAGCTACATCTGCTCTGGGTGCTGCAGAGCAATCGTGCAAAATCACTCCTGCACTACTTTCCTTCCTCTCAACCTCCCCTGGAATAACGCTGCACTGAGCAAGGCGCTCTGTGGAAGACAGTGCAGTGCAAATGTCTGGCGTGCGTGAATTTGATTGTAATTTATTGAAAAGAAATTATCTACGCCAGACATGTTTTGCTGCATCTGTGATCATTTTTTTGCTTCATCTTGGTGTTGGTTATTGGAGTTCGGTGCGGGACAGTGGAGTAATTCTAAGTGTGAATTAATTGTCGGTTATGCGTAATGAAGCAGAGTGCGAACACAAACAAAAACTGTGAAGTCTCTTGTTAGAATTTTTTAGATATCTGGGAGAGCCTTTTTTTTGTTAGTCTAAGGAATATTTTTCAGAAGGGTCCAGCAATGTAATATTTGGTTAGTTCCATGTTGTATTGTCCGTAAAAATGGAAGGAACCGGAAACAGAGGAAGACCTGACAGAAAATGACTTGACGACATAAGAGATCGGTGCCAAAAAGATGTGGCACTACTTGAGCATATTGGCACAAGACAGTGGAAAGTGGAAACAGATGACGAAATGTGCAGTGGATACCGGTGGGATATCTGCCCATGGATCGTGAAGAGGATGACCTCAAGAGGTGTTTTGTATCATGTGTCATGAAAAACCAGATTAATAATAAATATAATTTACAGACATTTGTCAATTCACTTTGGCTCCGCACACTGTGTTGGTGAGGCTGGGTTGTTTGACCATACTTCACCTCACTGGTTCGTGCGGCTTAGTGAAGGTAGTAGGGGAAAGCCCCAGGACCAGTTCATATATCACTTGCCACATGGTAGCCGTGGCTCGGGATGAAACTTTGGTTGCCGGGTTCATAGTTCCTGATGCCAACCACTGCACCACCGCTTGACCCCAGAATACCAAGAGAAAATTGGCCATAGATTCGAGGGTGGTTAATGTTCAAAGTTCCACACTTATGGGTTCATCGACCCTGTTGCTGTACTGTCATCTCCTGACGCCCTTTTGTGGCCCAGCAGTCAGGTTTGGGCAGGATTGGGAGTTTCACGCATATCTCTACCGCGTACTTGAGCCACCAATCACACCCGCCCATTCCTTAACGGCAACCCACATCCTAGGTGTGGTCCTGAGCAGTGGCGTGCCCACTGTGTGAGTTGGCAGTGTCACTGCACTGGGGCCTATGGCCCGGAGGAGACCCAGGTGCTGGGCTATGATGAAGGGGGGGGGTGGGCGTGAAATTGGACAGGGGGTGCCCCAATTTTATTTCTGGTGCCAGGGCCCATGCCAAACGCATTACTCGACTGGCCTATCATACATGATAGATGGAAAAATAAATCTAGATTGAAATCTCATTTCTTTAAAACTGGTTCTTGTGTTTAGTTTGTTGTCCTTCACCCGCACCCTCCGCTTAGCGTGGTTGGCTACGTACGGTGCGAAAGAAGTCCAACGTACATATATCCATACATTTCTGAGGTTTTTATTTGTTGCCATGTGACGGCTGAGGGGAAGCCAAGAGGGCCATGGCTGAATACGGTGCGCGTGTGTACGCACGCACACACACGTACATACGGTACTCGCTCAATGCCGTGCGCGTTCACTTGTAGACGTGGAAGCGTGTAAGTATAGTAAAACAATGGTTTTTCTAAACACTAAACTAACTTTCTATTTTACCACGTAAGACCCACTGAGCTGTATGTATAGCTCTTTTCAGAAGCGACTGGCCACAAATTATATCTCAATGAAGCGGCCTATCATGTGGAAATTTTAAAGCAGCCAAATACTCGCGTGATGTTGATTCTAAATGTGGAGGAAAAAAACAAAACTGGAGGACCTGGAGAAAAATCCACACGACCACAGGGGGAGAGAACATACAAACTCCAAATATACAGCGTCAGGGTCGGGATCGAACCCACGACCTCTATACCAGGCGAGGTAGTTCACATCTCTCCACCGTGGCGCCACCCTCTGCTGACAACGCAGACCCGCAGCAGCCTATAGCAACCTGTTTCACACACGGTGATCCCCCATCTGTGAGATCGGGCACTCTCCGTGTGATTTGGTCAAAGGTGGTGTTCCAACGGCTACGCATGCATGCCTTAATGTACGAGGTGTGCGTGTGTTTATGTTGGACTTTGTCACTGGTGGACGTGCTTGAAATTCCTCACCTTGTTTTTACTGTACACTCCACGTAAATCACGAGGCCATTCCTGCATGTGCTTTCAATGTAGCTTTGTGTTGAATTTATACAAAAAAGTTTCATTTCGACGTCCCGTACACCTGCAGCATGAAAGTCGTTCATTCAGCCCTTAATAAGCATTCATTGTTTTCATTACGATTTGGCGGCGAGGTTAATCTTTCTCCCGGCGAGGAACGCGTGTGCTGCTGCTGTGGCCACCATTAGGCACTCCTATCCAGTACACACAATACCACCATGTGTTTTGGTGGTCGGGCCTGGGTACGATTCCTGACTTGGCTACCTTACCATTGTGTAGTTTGTACGCTCTCCCCCTGTTCTGTCCTCCGGTTTTCATAGCTAAAAAAAACCATACGTTGTATGGGCCGCGACGGTGACGCGATATTAACTACCTCGCATGGTATGCAGGAGGTCATGGGTTCGATCCCGACCATGATACCTGAATATATGGAGTTTGTGTGTCTGTCCCTTGGTTGCGTGGATTTGTCTCCGGGTCCTCCGGTTTTTCTTTCCACATGTAATCAGCATCATGTGTTAAGAATATTTGGCTGTTATACATTTACACATGATAAGCCACTTTGTTGAGCTATCATTTGTGGCCAGGGAACTTGAAAAAGAGCTACATATCTCAGTGGGCCTTACCTACTAAAATAAAAAAAATAGTTTTAATTGATTTTTTACTTACATTGACTAAATATCCCAATGCCGGAAAATGTCTGCAAATTGTTCAGTTGCGATTACATATTGCAACATTGCCCCTGGCTGCAAAGACTCGGCAGGAACCTCTTGAAAGAACCTTAAGACTCAGCGAGGCTTTACTCGGTAAACGTGCGTAGCAGTAATTATGAAGCGCCACACAGTGTAATGCAACGGCCCCCTGCAGAGATATTTAATCATCTCGATCTTATATAATAAGACGCTTGTTTGTAACGCTGGCCGGGTGGGGATTGGGGGGCTTTATGACGCCACGCTGGTGAGGTGGAGGGGAGGGGCTGATGACCTGATAGACACTGGGCTGTTGGGAAGAGCAGTCTCGATGTCACGCAAGATTTGGGGTGATAGGAGGTGGGGGCTGTTCATGACATCACGGGACGTAGAAGGTTGTGAGGAGCCAGGAGGAGTGATGACGTCACGCGACACTGGTGAGTTGCAGCAGAGGGGTGATGAGGTCACGCTAAATTGGGGTGCGTTGGTGAGAAGGTTGACGTCACGCGAGATGGGTGAGGTGGACGACAGAATTATGACGTCAAGGGAGTGGTGAGGGGGGGTTATAACATCATGCGACATTTGTGAGGTCCAGGAGAGGCAGTGGTGATAAAACGTACAAATTCGCCATCCTTTTACCACAAGTTCCGCGGGTTCCTGCTCGGGGCATCATGCTGGTGTTATGATTGCGTGTTCTAGCCTTAACCTCTGGGTAGATGACTCAACAGACCAATGTAGAAAATATATGCTCATATCAGTAACTGCGTTGGGGATTTTGGGTATATTTTTTTTCCCAGCACTGCAGCAATTGTCGAGTTATTCATGGTCCCTGTCGGTATGAGCCAATTTCAAGTCACTGCTGGACGAAGGCCTCCCCAGGCACGCAGATTGGTCATGCCCCAATCCATCTCGCTTCTGCAGATGAACAGCGATCACCTCCGTTCATTAACTGACCAAATTAATTAAGAGAATTTCCCACACCGGAGCTCAAAAGGACCCACCTCTGTGTCCCAGCCCTGCCTGGCAAGGCACTCCCTGGTGGGCAGGGCCACTAGCCGAGTCCCTGCTATCTCACCGTGCCCTACGGACATGCTGCTTCCTGCACTCCGAGCGAGAGATGGCGACCGTTAGTTTCGCAAATTGGCGATAAACGCACCTCCGATTCACACGGTTGGCTACGTACGGTGAGAAACACGTTCAACATATTCTTTGGGTCTTTCGGTAAAGTCACGTAGATAGGTACAAATGTATACAAATAATAAATATTAAATAAACAAAAAACTACGACGTTCGATCACACCACAAGCGATCGTCAGGACGTAGTTTTTTGTTTATTTTATATTTATTATTTGTATACATTTGTATTTATCTACGTGACTTTACCGAAAGACCCAAAGAATAAGAATTGCTGCAGTCACGAAAGCTTTAAGTCAAGTCCAACATGCATAATACTCCCAGAACAAACGCATGTTGGAAAGCGTTACGGACACATGCGTGTGCGTGATTCTTCTTACTTGGTTCGTCTTGTTTGTACAGTTTTGTCCTTTCCATGAGCCTCCATGGAAAATCGGTTTCCCATCGTCACAAATCATAAATAATCGATTCGCATGCAATCCGTTTGTTGAACGTATTGTGAGCCTCGGTATAATGAATGCTAGTCGGTGAATCAATGCTGCCGTGGGTGTAACGTTCGCACGCTGGACTTGAAATCCGGAGGCCACTGGTTCGAATTGATATTCAGGCGCGGCAGTCGGTGACAGTGATCACGTTATTTATTCCCTCACCCAGCCGCGGTCCATCAAGTTGTATAAATGGGTACACCACAGTCGCATCGGCAGGTCATGTGGCGCGGTCTAAGTGTGATACTCCAAGAGCCAGTTTGGAAATGTAGCCAACATATCCGCTGGAGGGGCTGACTCGCAGTGGCATGAGCAAGTAATTACAGGGCTGTACTTTTACTATACTAAACTATAAACTTTTTTATTTTACCAGCTAAGGCTCACTGAGCTGTGAAGCTCTTTTTCAGAAATGACCTGGCTATCACAAATGATGGCGCAACAAAGTGGCTTATCGTGTCAAAATTTATAGCAGCCAAATACTCGAATAGCATGTTGATTCTAAATGTGGAGGGGAAAATCGGAGGACCCCGAGAAAAATCCACGCACCACGGGAGAACATGCAAGACTCCAAATATACAACAGGCGTCAGGGTGTGATCAAACCCACGACCTGTATACCAGGCGAGGTAGTTAACATCTCGCCATCGTGGTGCCCCTTTACCATTCCAGCCTCCCGCTGGTGCAAGCGATTTCCACACGACCTTGTTCATTCCAAGCTGTCTGTTCGCACGCCCCGTGATCGATGCCCAGAGACGTTGCGGTTGCTGTGCTGCACTTATAGACGAGTCGCGTGAGCACTGAAGCCTCCTCCACCTCCCACTAAACACTCGGACTTTCTAAAGATTAAATACCACCCTCGCTTTCGTTTCCACACCCTCATCTGCCCCACCGTCACGGGAAGTTCACGATAAAAAACACCGGGGCATCCAAGAGGCAACTGTCCGTAGCCACGTGTTTGCGTGAGACTGTTGTGCTGCTATTATTATTAACGTTTCTGTATTTTTGTTGTTATTTTTATTAATTACTCAAGTCCTGCATTGGGATGTTTGGGCCATTTTTTGGGCCAATTTAAAGAAAGCAGTGGTTTGATTCTTGTGGGAGATAACCGGAGTGCCCGGAGAAACCCCGCTATTTATTTCGCCCAGTGACCAAAGTAGAAGTAAGAAAAAGGTTGCACATAGAAGGCCTAATGCAGGCAGTGATGAGAAGGAAACTGACACTATTTGGACACATGTAGGATGGACAACAACAGGAAAATAAAAAATGTGTTGTTCGTAAAAATATGAGACCTAACAGAGAATGTTTTGACGACGCCGCCGCCAGAAGAGATTGGTGCCAGGAAGATGTTGCACTACTTGAGCATATTGGCGCAGGAGACAGAGGAATGTGGACACCTCGCTCTGCCCATGGAATCGTGGTGATGATGATGATGGAAAATTATCCCCCACTACTGCTCGTGTACCCCTATCCAATGAACTCTTTTATCTAAAAAATTAGCGGTTGTAAAAACCATCGCACGCTCGGCTTCACAGGTTCACGCCACCTCGTGCCTCGCGTAAGGGTGCCACCGTGGCGAGACGGAACCACCTCACCTGGTATACAGAAGGTCTTCGATTCCGACCCTGACGCCTGTTGTATATTTAGACTTTGCATGTCTCTCTCCCCGTGGTCGTGTGAATTTTTACTCCAGATCCTTCTGTTTTCCCTCCATTTATAATCAATGTGCATTTAGAGTATTTGGATGCTCGTAATTTCCACATGACAAGCCACTTCGTTGAGCAATCGTTTGTGATAACCAGGTCACTTAATGGCGATGGTTTGGGAAGGCCTTTATCCAACAAAGAAAAATCACGGCTGATGATCATGATTTGAATGCAGTCAGCCAATCAGAATCCCTGCAGCTTCTGTGGATTTGTTGAGTTTGTTTCCTGACTATAACATCAGTGGCGAATAGTTTAGTTAAAATAGAATGCCTGCTCGTGTTGACCGATCCCTGAGAGGTAGCAGGCCTTGGTTCAGTGTTTAGACGCCCCACCTGATAAAACACGCCTTGTGATCTTGTCACACCATCCATCCCCCCCTCCCAGCTACAGCGATAAAGTTGCCTCCGTGGTTTTGGCACGCAGACCCCGACTTGGCCGTGCACGCCAGTATGAAAAAGATCCTGGCGTGGGCGGACAGGTCTGAATGTTATTTGAAATATGGTATCTCCCTCTTGTGCGCTCTGGTTAGAATGGGGCGGTGACATGCCCCAGCGGAGGCGCGTTTGCCGCTTTCCAATCAGGCCGCCCCGCCCCGCTTACTACTGCAGGTGTATTCACCAGGGAAACCTCTTGGCTTGAACTTCACTTTTCCAATCATTTTCCACTCCAGACCAATGAAAGCCATTTATGCACGGAAACATATATGACGGGGTTTTTGTTTTAACTATGACCATTGCCCACAACTAAATCGTTTGAATGCACCCAGATCTCGTCGTATCTCAGATGCCAAGCCGGTTTGAGCCTGGCTAGTGCTTTCACGTGTACCCACAATTCCCACAAACAGGATGCTGCGGCACCCAATTGTGGGCAGCAGAGGGCAGTGCAGAACATTCCATTGTTGTACTGTGCTGTGTGCTTCTATGCTCCCGTGCTTCCACGTCTTACTCCCTGCATTCACCGACTCGCACTGACCAGCGTGGTGAAGTATTTTGTGGTAAAATAACCCCTGAAACGTGCACGGTATGAGAAAGCCTTTGTCTCGTAGTGCATTTCTTTAACAAAAAGGTTGTTAATTATTTTTAAAACAAATTATATGTTTCAAAACATCACTCTGTGGGTGACTATGTAGTCCAACGATTTGGAGGCACGGGTTGACGGATCACGTGGAGATCTGCGAAACTCAAGAGATGCCGGTAATGCAAGTAGGTTCGTGAGTCTATCTGTGCGAGCATGCGCAGCTGTATCCACTGAGACCAACCTTTCTCATTGGTGCATTGGGTCACCGCCTGTTGAGTTACAGAAAAAATTGGACCTCTGATGGGAAAAAGAATCGCGCACAATACCAACAAACGGGGGGAACTTCACGTACATGCATTGTCTTGAGTGGTGGATTTTTACTCGGACTATAAAAACCGTGGCTTTTAATAACCCAGGAAGATTGCATATTTCCCAGGACGGCTTGCTTCCTCCCCAAGAGGATGGTTCCTGGGAAAACCAGATAATCATGTAGCGTCGTCGTGAAGGATATAAGTAATAAAATAAATAAGCAGATGATGCTCTGCCTTCACATGCTCCTCCATATAATAAATATGTGAGTGTTATTGTACAGATCCCATCAGCCGCACGGCCTTCTGGGAGCGCATAATTTCAGCAGCATTGGTCAACACCAGCAAACTCTGCGCCGGTTTCGACATTAAGTGACGCATCAGCATAGTCAGGCTTGTTTGAACCAAAGTTGGTGAACTGCCAGATGTTTATAGGCAAGGACACTCCCTGTTACATAGGGGTCTTTGTTCTATGGAAAACTATACCTGCAATACCCAACAAAAAAATAATCATTCGTGTCATTGAGAATATAACAAAATTGAAAAGCAGGCAACACTCCATGAATCTGTCCCGCCACGTAAATAAATGTATAACCAGCTGAGAGGGCAACCAAACCTGTTGGCCAAAGTCGACCGCGGTGGTGAGGTGTTAAATCTCTCGCCGTGTATGCAGGATGTCTGGGTTCGATCCCGACCCTGACGCCTGCTGCTGTATATTTGGAGTTTGTATGTTCTCCCCTGGTAACATGGACTTTTCTCTGGGTCCTCCGGTTTTCCCCTCCATTTAGAAACGTGTGTGAAGGGTATTTGGCTGCTAGAAATGTCCACCCGATGATAAGCAAGTTACTTCGTTGAGCTATCATTTGTGGCCAGGTCGCTTCTGAAAAAGACCCATATAACGACGCAGTGGGCCTTACCTGGTAAAAAAAAAAAAAAGAGTATATAGTTTAGTTTAGACCTGTAAGGTGTGTTCCAAACCAGCGCGCGGGCCGCGCGGATTTGCGTTCGCGAAGTGAGAGGAATGCTTGGCCGCTCCACCGCCAGGCTCGCTCGGGCCAGGCGAGGCGGGTCGCAGCCTGCCCCCCCCCGCCGCCGCCTCGAGCATTCCTATCACGGCGTGCCAAGGCACCACGCCCCCCCCCCNGTGCGTGGGCGGTGGGGAGCGGTGACATGGCCCCGGTGGTGGCCACTTTCACCGCTTTTGACTTCGAAGGCGACAGGCCTCCCCTGGTGATTACAGTCTGTTCTGTAACATCACGTGTTTTCATAACACGAATTGGGCATAACGCGATGAATGTAGTAGGGAACACATTTTTTCATAACGCGGATGTGAATTGGATATGACGCGATCAAGCGACGGAACAATGAGCGGTCGTGCGGCTGCCTCTGCGCGGGATAAGGACAACAAACTAAACACAAACGCAGTTTTAAGCAAAGCAGTTGTAAATAAATCAGTTTTCAATCTAGATTATTTAAAAGTGCAATGCTCCAATGGCTTCTTAATATCGGAAGGAACCGCATTCCAGACGGCCGCAGAAGCGCATCTGAACACGCCACGATGCATTGGCCACCTTTTTTCGATTGGCCATCGCTGCAAGTGCAGACTGGTGGTGGAGGATTGGGGTGGCAGTGAGCTTGTGTGTGCACCTGTGTATATATGTGTGCGCGCACACGGAATGTAGCGGGGCCTGTTTGGTTGGACCTGGTCACCGCAACCTCTCACGCTTGCCTCGAAGACGGCGAAGATGAGGGGTGCCATGTGGGGGGGCAGGCGTTTAGCCCTGAGGTGGTCGCGACAAAGTCTCGCGCAGAATGCGCTGGGTGCTCTGCTCCAACTCGACTCCAGTGCCCCGTGGGGTGGGGAGCGACGGCTGCCAAAACGCAGCGGTGCGTGCGTTGCGTTCAGAATGTCTCGTAACCGTGCGGCACGCATCCACGTGCACCATTGCTGCCCTGAAATTGTGCACCCCATCGTCGGACGAGACATCGGAAAAAAGCGGTGCTCGTTTTTATCGGCCGCGGATGAGTGAAGATGATGGGCTGAGTTGACAACCCCCTCTCACCCCACACCGTCACTAACCTGGACTTGAACTCATACCGTCCGATTTTCAGTCAAGCCGTGTCTGACCACGTTGACAAGTGCACGTCCAGACTTTTTGTCAATCCACTGCTGGATGCGAGCCTCCTCCCACACCGGTGCAGGTTTTCGTCAGGAATCTCACCGTACTTTACCGCGTTGGTCAGTGCTCGTTGGTGAAGGTGGGAAACATGGACGTTGTAGCATAGATGTATAGCACAACCATGATTTTGCCGCACTACCCTCTGCTGATAGTACCACAGCCGCCTAGAGCATCTGCTTGGTGCGTGACTGTAGTCCGGCCATGCACTATCCAGGCTCAAAGCTGACTTGGCTTTGGAAATCTGCCGAGATCGGGCACATTCCGGGTGATTTCGTGATAGATGAAATAACGTTGCCAAACATTTTGTATTGACGTGTATCTGATGTAGCAGAGAGACACAGATTCTCTCAGGGTAGGTGATGTTAGTGAATACCTGTTAAGGCCGGCACAGCGCAGAAATTGCTGGTTTGACCAGCACCCCACCGTTTGTCTCGCTGTTGTTGATGTTTACACACCGCACCGGGTTCTCATTTTAAACTGAGTCGACCTAGGAGAGTCGAACACAAGTTTGCTTACGTATGTATGTTGAACATCCTTTGCACCATACGCAACCAACCATGCTAATCGGAGGTGTGGGGAAGGACAACAAACAGAACACAAAAGGCAGTTCTAAGTACATGAGTTTTCATTCTAAATTTAAAAGTGCATAGTTCCAGTGGCTTCCTAATATCAGAAGAGCTTTCCAGAAGCTCATCTCATGGCGCGCGATGCAGTGACCGTCTGTGTTCGATGAGAAGCCAAATATTACCTCGCCTGGACGTGGTCCAAATCCTGTCGTGTGCCACCAGTGATCATTGTGACAGAGGCCCCCCAACTGTTCCAGCATCGGATTTAACCAGCTGTTGTTCAAGGCCGTGACTGGAACAACAACCGACATTCGCCACTAACTGGCGGTTGACGTCACCACGACGCTTGTGACTGGAACCCACACACACACACACGGTTTCTTAATTGTTTTTGTAATTACAATCGATTCCTGCACTCCACGGTTCGTGATTTGAATCGTGCTCGTGAGAATTGATGATTTGATTCACGTGCGTTGAACCTGATCTGGTTTATTAAAATTATTCGGGCACAATGGATTGCACATCCTGCACGTTGATGGTAAACAAATAATAACATTGATTGGTGATTGTGAACCGTGACCGTCGTAAACGCCGGCGGCACAATTTTAGCCGGTGGTGGAATTCTAGAAAAAAATGGCTAAAGTCAAAACCTTTGTGTTTTTATTTAAAGTCACAGAGTGGAAAGAAAATCCGCTTTCTTTGCCTCTGAGCTGAGACCAGCACTCTGGTGGCCTGCCATCAGAACCCTGCCATCCCAACGCTGCCATCAGAACCCTGCCATCCCAACCTGCCATCAGAACCCTGCCATCCCAACCCTGCCATCAGAACCCTGCCATCAGAACGCTGCCATCAGAATCCTGCCATCAGAACCCTGCCATCAGAACCCTGCCATCCCAACGCTGCCATCAGAACCCTGCCATCAGAACCCTGCCATCCAACGCTGCCATCAGAACCCTGCCATCAGAACCCTGCCATCAGAACCCTGCCATCCCAGCATCCCAACCCTGCCATCAGAACCCTGCCATCAGAACCCTGCCATCAGAACCCTGCCATCAGAACCCTGCCATCAGAACCCTGCCATCAGAACCCTGCCATCAGAACCCTGCCATCAACCCAACCCTGCCATCAGAACCCTGCCATCAGAACCTGCCATCAGAACCCTGCCATCAGAACCCTGCCATCAGAACCCTGCCATCCCAACCCTGCCATCAGAACCCTGCCATCCCCTGCCATCCCAGATCCCAACGCTGCCATCAGAACCCTGCCATCAGAACCCTGCCATCAGAACCCTGCCATCCCAACCCTGCCATCAGAACCCTGCCATCAGAACCCTGCCATCAGAACCCTGCCATCAGAACCCTGCCATCAGAACCCTGCCATCAGAACCCTGCCATCAGAACCCTGCCATCAGAACCCTGCCATCAGAACGCTGCCATCAGAACCCTGCCATCCCAACCCTGCCATCAGAACCTGCCATCAAACCCTGCCATCAGAACGCTGCCATCAGAACCCTGCCATCAGAACCCTGCCATCCCAACGCTGCCATCAGAACCCTGCCATCCAACGCTGCCCTCGCCCTTTGCCGTGCACTCGAGTGTGAGGCGACCTCGTCAGGGGTTCCGCGACCGTGTGTGGCGCCTCCTCGCCACTAACAACAGGAATCCAGGCGACCCTTTGCCATCATCCACTGCTGGATGATGGCCACCCTCATGCCTTTTAAAGTTCTTATTGGTTTATTATTCGTGTTACTCTCGTTTTCCCAGGAAGCTGTCACTGAGTCTCAAGATTCTTTTCAGGAGGGTTCCGCCACATTTTCACAGTCGGGCGCGATGTTGCTTTTTCATCAGTGGGATGTTTGGCCAATAGCAGCTGCATTTCACGTGGGTTTTTTTTTGCTATAGAAGGAAACCAGAGAACCGGGAAGAAACCTGTGCAGAACAGGGGTAGAACATACCAACCGGACACAGAAAGGTACCTAATTTGGGAATAGAACCCAGGCTCATGTTGCTGTGAGGCGTGTTAGTGTTACCATTGTGCCACCCCACCGCAGCCCAGCCTTGTCGATAATCGCAATTGCTTGGCCATGCGGCCATGCATCAGGATCCTGGTCAGTGCGGGCAGGTGAAGGTCGGGGGCTGGTTATTGCCAAGACTCGTTTGGACCTATCATGCGCCACTGATGTCAGAGCCAGGAATCAGACTCAACCACAAGGCCACAGAAGCTGATTGGCTTATTTAATGCAAATAATTCCATCAGTCGTGGTTTCTCCCTGCTGAAGATGAAGGCCTTCCAAAGTATCACATTAAAGTGTATTTTTACCACTGAGCTATATAGCTCGTTTAAGAAGTGACCTCGGTATTACAAATGACAGCTCAACGAAGTGCAGGCGTCAGGGTCGGGTCGAACCCACGGCCTCCTGCATACCAGGCGAGGAGTTAACGTCTCGCTAATGCTATGTTCACAGTCCTGAGATGGCATGAGGAACGAAACGTAGTAAGGGAGTCGGAGAGTAGGCGGGCTTGACTAAATGGTGTCACTCGAAGGGATGGTGACGAGCGTTAGAATCTGATGACGGAGTGGCAGCCAAAGGGCGGAACATGCCAGCGAGGACCT
Source organism: Lethenteron camtschaticum (assembly GCA_018977245.1). NCBI lineage: Eukaryota > Metazoa > Chordata > Hyperoartia > Petromyzontiformes > Petromyzontidae > Lethenteron > Lethenteron camtschaticum. Next base: position 4,965,644 of record MU249623.1, on the reverse strand, counting down.
CCACCGTGGAGACGGAGCGACAAGATCAGCTCGTGTGCAGCAGCGAGACGGACAGTGGCATCGCAAGACCACGAGCCCGTGGCGAGGGCTTGAGGAAGCCTTCATCCAGCAGTGGGACTGATCATGGCTGATTATGGTGATTGGTCAAACTGCTCAATGTAGGACCTCCTGAAAAAAAATGTCTGCTTTCATCTCACGAATATAGATGCTTTTGGAAAATTATCTCAACAATCCGTCTCGCGCTTGCACGTGAGCCGATTTCGTTGCTCCATTTCCGCCTTTGAGGCCCTCTCGGCCGCGTTCCCTCCTTTGACTGCCACTCGGTTGTTTTCCCGCCCACCGGCCGTCTCGTCACGACGCGTCCTGCCCCAGCCCATTCACTTTTCTTAAAGAGTTTGAATGTTCACTTTTAACCTTCCTGTGTCTAAACCGCGTGTTCTTCTGTGCCTCACAGTGTAATTTCGAGCACGCACCTCCCCCACGCTTTTTGCCATGGTGGCGAGATGTTAACTACCTCGTCTGTTATACAGGAGGCCGTGGGTTCGATCCCAACCCTGATGCCTATATATTGCAGTTTGCATTTCTCTCTCTCTCCCTTGGTTACGTGCATTTTGCTCTGGTTTTTCCCTCAACATTTTCAAACTTGCATTTAGAGTATTTGACTGCTATACATTTCCACACGATAAGCCACCTCCTTGAGCTATCATTTGTGGCCAGGGCGCTTCTGAAAAAGACCCATATAGCTCAGTTGGCCCTACCTGGTAAAATAAAAAAATATTTTAATAGTTTAACTTATGGATATGAATTAAAAACATGGACATTTTTATTGCAGTAAGTTGCTGCAGATGCTTAATCAGTTAACGAATTCGCCGCTTGGTGCGTAGTCTCACAGCTGCAATCTACTGGGGTGTATTCACCACGATTTGCAAGGCCGTCGTGTGTCGTGGCATAAAACTTGCCAACATGCCACTATAATGAGCCAAGAATGTGTCCTGCACGTGACGTCACTCCACATGAGCCCCCCCCCCGCGTGACGTAACTCCACGTGAGGCCCCCCCCTCATTAATATTCATGAGTGGGTGGATTTTACACAACGCAGAGGAAGGTCGAGCTGAATTAAATAATTTATTACGCAAAGTCGCTTCAAACATGACTTTTCTTTACAGAAAGTGACGGTAAAAAATTAATCAAGCGGCAGTGCTACATCCGTGCGTGACTTCACTGAAAAAGAGCCCCCCCCCCCTTCATTAATATTCATGCGCGCGTGGAAATTTACACGAACGCACAAGGCGGTCCACATTCCGCATCCTGCCCTCATTAATAATCATGAGCGGGTGACGTCACTCCACATGCCGCACCCCTCCACAATAACCATTAACGGGTGACGTCACTCCACATGGGGACCCCCCCCNTTCATTAATAATCATGAGCGAACATTTTTCTATTGAAGATTTCAGATTTACTGCAACCTACACCCGTCCCTGGACGGGCAAAAAAGCGAGTAAAACAATTACCCAGCAAATTCTCCGTTGGTTTAACACGTGATGGTAGGCTTTCGTGACCAATATTATCAATAATCGATTTTTGGGGTTAGATCGCTTAATTCTAAATGTGTCGTTAAACCCGCCACCACCCGACACAGCTAATTAGTAAGGTTTGTCACGTAAACAGAACATACATTTAGTTACTAGTTAAGAACGCCAGTGTGTTGGAGAGTAAACCCAGAACTTTACAATTCGAGTACCATGACGTTTATCCAGTGGTTACAATTTGGTTTACATCCAGCGACATTGCCCCCTCCTGTAAACTGATTGCACACCAGGTCTGTCTGTGAGACGCAGCAGCAGCGCCTTCCTTCACGACTGCAGGCCGTGAGAACGGCAGCGCGAATACCAAACAGCGCTCCGCTGTTATTTGTAGGAAACTCCAGGCTGCGCGAGCGTGGCTGATTACACGGAGTGCGCCGGGGCATTATCTCCCGTGTAAACTCACGGTGACCTCGGCACTTGTGGGGGTGGAGCCCGGATTGATGAATGGGGATTGCAGAATTCCAGGCCCTGACCTCCACGAGTGTACTACGCAGGCAGCCGCAAGCCAGCTTTGAGGGCGTCGATTAACTGCTTCTATTTTGCTTTTTTTTACACTAAAGCGCACCACCATTTCGTTGTGCAGCAATTGCGAAAGTGGCAATTATGCATGCCCCTGTCTGGCCAAGGGATACAAATTTCGGCCAAGGGATTAAAATTTCGTCCACGGGGGAGATGGAGCGATGGAATTGGCGAATGTGTGGCACCACGAGGCGGATTGTTGCATCACAGGTTTGTGAAGGATGGTGATGGTATGTGGAGGTCTTTATCCTGCAGATCATAGCCAATGATGGTGATGATGATATTGGTGTCATAATATTCGTTATCAGTCATTGTCTATCCACTGCTGGAAGAAGGCCTCCCACGGCCAGTGGGATTGTTTGACCATTCTTCACCATGTTGGTTCAATCATGCTTGGCTTCCGATATCAGACAAAATCACGCGTTTTGGTTCCTTGATCACGGGCTCACAAATTAACAATGAACAACACATTAACGGTAAACACCGATGCCGCATGAATTTCAAAACACACAACCGAATTTCCAGTGAGCTAAAACGTTGCTGCGGAATTGGGCTGTAGTTCAAAAGCAATTACGTTTTTGCGGTCGTTGAGTGCGCGGAAATTGCTTTGGCCCATCGATGACATCGGTGCGTCGTTCCGGCGTCCGCGCTGGCTGCTAACAATCGCCGCCGCCGCGTGTGGAGCGGAAAAATCAGAAGCGCTTTGCGTTGGCGGTTTGACCGCGAGGCCTCGGTGATGCCCTCCGAATTCACGCTGCGACTTCTCGCACGGTCGCCGTTCCATTCCAGTGCTCATCACTCGCAAACCACAGAAGCTGCACATTTTTAAATGTAATTTTTTTTTAAACACAATTGCTAGGCGCAGGCCCTAATAGCCCAAAGTGTCGAGCAGCGAGCAACAGACAACATTGTAAATGTTGAAAGGGAAAATCATTTGTACATTTTCTTGAATTGAGCAAGATTATTATAATTGGGAAAAGAGGCAATTGGAAGGGACTTGCAGAGTGAAGCGGTGCAAGGGAAGAAGTATAAAGTGTTGTGACCTGCAGAGCGGTGGGTGAGTTAGTGAGTGGGAGGGTGGTTGAGTCGGTACGTGAGTGAATAAGTGGGTGCGTGTGTTTTGGTGTGACCTGCAGTATGGGGGTTGACCACAGTATGGATGAGATGAATGCTCAGTCTGGTTGACACTCCCCAATGTATCTCGAAACTAAACTATAAACAATTAAAATGTTTCCAGGTAACGCCCACTGAGCTTCGTAGCTCTTTTTCAGAAGCAACCTGGCCACAAATGATAGCTCAACGAAGTGGCTCATCATCATGTGGAAATTAAATAGCAGCCAAATACTCTAACGCGTGTTTATAAATGTGGAGAGAAGACCCGGGAAAAATCCATGGGGAGAGAGACTTGCAAACTCCAAATATAGAACAGGCGTCTGGGTCGGGATTGAACCCACATCCTCCTGCATACCAGACGACGTAGTTAACATCTCACCACCGCGGGAGTATCAAGAGTGACATGCCAGATATTTACCTCGGAAAGTATCACTGAGGCTGAAGACTTTTTTTCAGGAGGGTCCTGCCATCATCAGCCGTGATCAGTCCTTGCTGGATGAAGGCTTCCCCAAGCCCTCGCCACGGGCTCGTGGTCTTGCGATGCCACTGTCCGTCTCGCTGCTGCACGTGAGCTGATCTTGTCGCTCCGTCTCCACGGGGAGTCCTCGCTGGCGTGTTCCACCCTTTGGCTGCCACTCCATCATCAGTCTCTCACAACCATCACCATCCCTTCGAGTGACACCCTTTAGTAAAACCCACCGACTCTCCACAACCGCGGAAGTTTGATCCAAGTGTTTCTTTTCCGGTTCCAAGCACGTGCCTCTCCATGCTTCTTTGTGCACTTTTCACGTTTTTTTTTTNGCTCGATGTCTCTTGTCGGATGTCCACGTCAGTGATCCCGTTCCTGCTGTGACATGTGCGTCAGAAGCGTGGCGTCTTCTAAACGTGACTTTACATCACCCGAACAAACAAAACATGGTCCGCTTTTGTGCACTGCCCTGAGGGATTATTTACCACACGCCTTGACCTGTGAAAGATTGTCATTTCTCAAGTGTAATGACACTGTTGCAGTGATCCGTAGCGCTCCGTGTCTGAGCTGTGTCATATATATTTGTTTTATATCTGGCTGGGTGTTGCTGTCATCTATGACTGAGTCGCCCCCAAGAATATATTTATTCGATTCATTCAATCCCAATTGAGTAATTTGTTGGTAATTTTCCAGCATCTGCAAATGCTTCGGTCAATACCAGTTGCATTGTATGTTTTTAACTGTGGGAGGAAACTGTAGAACCCGGAGGAAACCATGCAGAACAAGGGCAGGACCTACAGACTCCACAGAGAAAGGCATGCGAGTCGGGAATCGAACCAGGCCCTTCTTGCTGCGAGGCGGAGTGCCACTGATGCACCACCCTGCCTCCCAAAATGTGCCTGACGTGGTCACATCTCGAGCTAAGCAGCGTTAACTCTGGATCGTGTTTGGATGGGCGCAGCGTTCACGTCAGGTTGCCACAGGTAGGCAGCGTGGCTACGTGCTGGGCAGCAGAGGGCGGTGTGTGACAAAATCCATTGTACTGTACTTCTATGCTTAGCAGACTATGAACGGTTCTGAACTGGCCCTGGCCCCTTGCCCCGCCACCTTCAACAAAGCCGCACTGTGACCAGCGTGGTAAAGCGATTATTAACTAGTTTTTATTTGACAGGTAAGGCCCACTGAGCTATTTTGCTCTTTTTTAGAAGCGACGTGGCTATCACTAATGATACCTCAACGATGTGGCTTATCCACAATAGAGGGGTTTTTGTTGTTAGATCGTGAATATTTACGTGAATATTTACACGATCTAAATATTTACGCGATCTACACAAAAAACCTCTATAATAGGTTGGTCGCGAAAGCCTACGTGTTAAACTGAAGTGGCTTATCGCGTGGAAATTTATAGCAGTCAAATACTCTGAACACAAGATTCTAAATGTGGAGGGAAAACCCGAAGGACCTGGAGAAAAATCCACTCGACCACGGGGAGAACATGCAAATTCCAAAAATAAAGGCGTCAGGGTTGGGATCAAACCCACAACCTCCTGTAACCACAGGTCAACCCACAGGCCCGATAGACAAAGCGGCTAGCAGCAAACAACACCATCAGTGTTATCGTGGAATAAGAGTTCACACGACTACTTCCTTCCTATGGCTGATGTAGATGCAGAGCAACAACAACAATTTAACATTCAGACATCAGGAGCAGTGGAGTGTATCATCGCTGTGATGTCTCCTTCGTATCTGTGGATCGGATGTCGCATCGTTACACGTTGTACCGTCTGTTCTGGATGACCACAGTTGCACACTACTACTACTAGAGAGTTTTTAATTTGTCCATTCGTGCATCAGTAACCATCCGCATCTGCTGCTGCCATGGTTTGTGCTGTGGATACGATTTAGGGTGGACATGAGCTTCGTGAAAGATCAAACCGAGTGATCGTCTGCGTTGATCTTTACGAGGTGTTTGTGAGTTCTTTTGAACTCCATTCGGCTCTCCAAGTTTCGTCTTGTTGAAGATTCAGCGCATGGGTCCATAGCACGGTTGGTGTGAAAGAAGTGCAACACATACTGTACATGAACACTGACCATAACTATATAGCCACCCAGCCACGAGTGCTAACTCTAACCCTCTGCCACTCGGTCACAAGCACGAACCCTTCCACTTGCTCCTCACCCAGCCCAACTCAAAGCCCATCATCTCTGCATTGCTTTTCCAGCGGTCCCCTCTTGTTGTCGGCTGCTTTCAGTTGTGGCATTAACAGCGGCCCGTGTCACAGCCGGCGTGTGTCTGGCTGACTGCCCTCTCGCCCACTCGCTCTCTCGCCCTCTCACTTGTCTGCCCGCCCGTGTTCTCGTGCGGTACACCGATACATCAGAATCGGAATCAGAATATTTATACTGGAGGAATCCGATGAGCTGTAAAGCTCTTTTTCACCAATGTCCAGTATCAATCAATCTTTATTTTACGTGCAATATCGCCCTCAATAAAGTAGGCATCGGTGCACATTACAACGGTAGGGGCGGTTCAGAAAGTTACAACAACAAACAATACAAAAACACGATAGGAGTAAAAGTAAATGAAAATAAATCACAACTTTAAAAAACTTTTGATTTTACCAGGTAAAGCCCACTTAAGCTATTAGCTTATTTTTCACAAGCGACCTGGCCACAAATGATACCTCAACAAAGTGGCTAATCATCATATGGAAATTTACAGCAACCCAAATAATCCGATGCACGTTGGTTCTAAACGCGGAGGGGAAACATCGTGAGGACCCGGCAGTTTGTAACAAGCGACGTCCCACTGCGGAGAGAAGAGAGAGACGAGCGGTGGCGTGTGTCACGATCGCCAGATTAAGGTGGCCTGGCTGCTTCCCACGAGCCACCGCGTGCGGAAGCCCTGGCTTAGTGTAGATCTCGCAACGCTAAGCACCACGCTGCTCTCGTCGCCGGCAGCGTGGCACCGTGCTTGCGGTGTCACCGTGATTCACTCTCTCGCGTTCAGCCCGTTGCGGGCGGCACGGATTTGCCAGCGGTGAGAGAGCGCGTGGGGTTTTTTTTTTCTGGCGAGCGGTTGCGGTGGTATTGAGTTAGCTCGTGCATTTAGGGATGAAGGGACTTCTACTTGGTCGTACGGATGATGTAGACACAGAGCAACAGCTACGTAGCCAACCGTGCTAGTCAGAGGTGCAGGGGAAAGGCAACAAACTAAACACAAAAAGGAGTTCTAAAGAAATAGTTTGCAATCTAGATTATTTAAATGTGCATAGCTCCGGTGGCTTCCTATTATCGCAAGAGCATTCCAGACGGCCGCAGAAGCACAAAATGCTCTGAAGGTCGCTTGCCAGAGCCCGAGGGGAAGTCGGCCTAAATGACTTGTCGTTACCAGTGAATGTGCGCCTCTTTAGCTGAAGGTCGCAGGGTCAATTATCCTTAATGTGTGTAAACAAAAGGGAAAGTTTTGCAGCTCGTTTGTGGAGTTACTCATTACATATCTGGCAGTTCACCAGCATTGGTTATTATAATAATAATGTGTTTACCAAGTGAAGACTAAGACTCCTTTTTCAGGGGGTGGGGGGGTCTTGCCAAGTTGTCTCAGTGGGGCGTGACGTTGCTGACTTGTGTGATCTTTATCGAGCAGTTTGTAGGCAACTCTCTAGTGTTCGGCCGTGTGTGCTCAATGCCATTTAACATTGTGTTCGTTTAGGATGCGATTCCTCCGGGAAACGCATCTCCCAGTGGCTTTTGCTGACCATCGAACAAATGCGGCCACCGCATCGCGCGCTTTCAAATGCGCTTTTGCGGCCGTCTGGAACGCTCTTCCTTCTGATATTAGGAAACCACTCGAGCTATGAATTTTAAATCTAGATTGTTACCTCGAATTTATTTCAACAGATTTTTGTGTTTAGTTTGTTGTCCTACCTCTGCACCTCGATTAACACGGTTGGCTACGTACGGTGCGAAAGAAGCTCAATATACATACAATAGGCAGAGAACATACAAACTCCATGCAGGAAGATGCCGAGTTAGGGTTTGAACCCAGGGACTTCATGCTGTGAGGCACGTGTGTTGCCACTGCACCACCACCCTGTCGCCCATACGAGACGATGTTGAAAGTGGTCCAGAGTTTGATTTTACTGAGCCAACGATGAAATGATGCACTCGCAGAATGCTCTGTGTGTGCATGGCTGACGTGCTGCCTACATTAATATTTTTACTTTACGTGATCGGACAGATATGCGGAGGAGCGTATGACTGGAATCGCTCATGCAAAGCCTGTCACTCTGAAGCCAGATAGGGGTAGCTCATGTGATTAAAAGAGCAGCCCAAATTCCTCGACACACTGGCAAAGATTCTCGCAGTTTGGCAACAGAAAGCCAATTAGCATGAGCACCACTTTTATATTAAATAAAGCGGCTTTCAGCTTCTGCCAAACACTTAAACGTGCAATGAGGGACTTTTATGTTTCACGAATGCAATATCAACAAAACGCTCGCACGAGAACAATAATAATAATACGCAGCGATTAGTTGACACCACCCACCCACACTGCTAAGGGAAGTAAGTGGGCTTGGGGCAGGACACGTCGCTAGAAGGGATAATGGACGATAATCAGGAATGATCGTGGAGTGGCGGCCAAGGAACGGAGTGCCTGGTCTCGCGTGACGGCCCATAGACTCGCGTAGAGACCCGCAGACTCGCTAAAGTTCAGAGTGGTTCATTACTGTATGGTCTCACACAGAGACCCAGAGACTCGCATTGAGTGAACAGTGGCTCATTGCTGTGTGGACTCGTACAGAGACCGACTGACTCGCGTAGAGTTCACAGTGGCTCATTACTGTATGGACTCGCATAGTGACTCATTGACTGGCACAGAGACCCACTTAGAGTTCAGAGTGGTTTACTACCGTGGGGTCGATAGTCTGGTCGGTTGTTTCCACAATGGCACGCCGCCGGGTGCTTTTTGACTTTGCAGTAGTGAAGCTCGGGCGGTGAGGTGTGCACGGATTCAATTTAATGCAGGCCAATGGTGTGGACGAGCATCGATTTTCGAGGTTGAGTTTAAATCCCGGAGGTTGTCCATCGGAGGGATCGGCGAGCGCGGTGCTCATTCGGGATATTGGTTTTAACCAAAAGCTGTAGCCAACATCACCGAGGCACCACTGTCCAAGTCTACAAGGCCTCAGGGGGCCTGTGGCTCAAGAACGACAGCGTGGCCGCTCGCGGTGGTTCAGTAGATTCCGTGCATTTTGGGGTATCGCCACGGTGGCTAGGAGATGTTAACTACCTCGCCTGGTCTACAGGAGGTCGTGGGTTCGATCCCAACTCTGACGGCTGTATATTTGGAGTTTGCATGCCTCACCCTGTGGTCGCTTAGATTTTTCTCTGGTTCCTCCAGTTTTTCCCTCCACATTTAGAAACATGCGATGAGAGTATTTGGCTGCAATAATCTTCCGCGTGATGATGAGCACTTCGTTGAGCTATAATTTTTGGCCACGACGACGCGCGAGATCGCGCCACGTGGGAGCGGGGGGGGGTGTCGTGACAGAGACCCCAACGGCGTTACAAACGCCCTCTGGGGCGCTCAGAGCGTCTGTCCGTGGCAGATGGCCTCGCCCATCGCGTGCGGGACGTCTCTCTTGTCCGCTCACGTCACCAAAGCCCGGGCCGCACCGCAGGCTGGATGGGCGGCACGCGCCAGTCAGCCGTTGGAACGCCATGAGGACGCAGTGACGTGGATATCGAGTGCGCAGGCGGTGCAACTGCAACTGGAGCCCACAGACCGGTTTTAATCACAGGTGGCTGCCTGGATTTATCCCGTGACCTCGGCGGCACCAGCTCATTGCCCTGGCATCTGAGCCATCCGGGCCACCTCTGGCTGTTCATTTCTACAGCCGGGAGATGTGTCCGTCTGTGTTACCATCCCACTGAGGACGTCCGTTTGTGTATTTATCAGCGGACACTCGTTCTCTTCGTACGCTCAAACCTCCTCGCGAGGATGGAGGCTCTCTCGCTGCTCTGGCTTTGGCAGCTTGTGTCCCATTGAGCCGCTCGTCGCTCACCCGCGCTCTCCCTTCTCGGTAGATGGGCGGACAGACGCGAGCCCCNACCCCCTCCATCAAGAGGCCCAGCTTTGACACCCCTGCGACCCTGTCATCTGCGGCCAAAGCTTTTGCCTGAATAATTTAAGCGTCCGTTAAATTAACGTTGGTCCCAGTCCGCGTGTTTACACGACGGGAGGAAAGCGCTGGGGTCCGCTGAGAGCTCACGGCCAGCGAGTGGAGCGTCGGTGCGCGTCGGGCCCTAGTGGATAATAGGTCGGAGCCTCTTTGGTAGATGCCATACGCAGTGGCGGAATAGAGCTGGGGGATACCACGGTACGCATTCATTACACACAAAGCGTTTCACAAAGAACCGCAATACCTTGCTGATCTCGTCAAGGATCATAAACCATCACGCAGACTCCGGTCATCCTCGCAGCGGTTTTTGGCTGACCATCGAACAAAAATGATTGCGAAATCGCACGCTTTCAGATGCGCTTCTGTGGCCGTCTGGAATGCGCTTCCTTCTGATATTCGGAAGCCACTGGAGCTTTACACTTTTAAATTTAAATTGAAAATTCATTTCTTGAGAACTGCTTTCTGTGTTTAGTTTGTTGTCCTTCCCCGCACCTGCGATTAGCACGGTTGGCTACGTACGGCGCGACAGAAGTTCAACGTACACACCGGCACTTCTCAGAATCCCAAACACGTAGTATGGGAATAGATCGGTTCTATTCCTGTACAGCGATGTTTCCGCAGCGGTGTTTCCGCAGCGGGGAACGGCAGTGAGCAGGCGCCGCAGGATGAATAGGTTTCATTTTGACCGCTGCTGCCCATGAGGGAATGTAAATTGGTTCCACCGGATAATAGTGGTCCCCAAGTAATATAATTTTATTTGTATTTGCACCGTTCTTACAGGGCGAGGCTATCGCAGAGGCGGCGTTCCATCGACATAGTCTGCAGAAGCGTCACAGTAAGGGGCGATGTCGCTACGCGGGCACCCCCAATTGAGTCGTTTGCAGGTAATTGTCCAAATTTGGCAAACCGTGGCCGACTCTTTGCCAAGGCCGTCACGGGTTCTTTAACATCCACTGCCAAGTAGATGGCGCGTATTATATTACGTTTAACGCACCGGTAGTAATGACCGGGGCGGCCTGCCGAATTCGAGCCGCAAGCCTCTGCAACAAGCGGCGAACGCGCTACCCCTGGGCTGTCTCGTCCCGAATAATGATATGATATGATATGATAATGATATGCAAACAAACCCAAAACATCCTCGCCCAGCCTCCCTCCCGCCGCCTCCTCTCGAATTGATTTGTCTCCTGTGCCCCATAAATTAAATTGTGCAATGAATTGCTTTAGAGGATGGGATGGGCAGCATGCACTCACGACGAAGAGCTTGTGTTGCGTTCGAAACGTCGTGATTTATTTTAATTTGATTTGTGATTTATTTTATTTGTGATTAATTTTCATTTATTTTATTTCTACATACGTGACTTTAGCGAAATAACCAATGAGTATAGTGATTTCTGTAGTCACGAAAGCTTCAATTCTGGATAAATAAATTTCGATTGCACGATAGCGCCGGTGGTGGTGATGGTGGCGGTGGAGGGGGGCGATGGGTTCTGGTGATGGGAGTCGCTTCCTCTAACCACGGGGTCCATCGCGGGCTCGCTCGCTCGCTCGGCGACGGCGATCATCGACGCTCGCTCGCTCACACGCACGCTGCCTATCCACTGCTGCATGAGGGCTTCTTTGCACCGTGTGCGTCGGCGGGGTTGGGGGGCAGCAGGGTGGAGTAACACTTTTAGACAACTAAACATTTTTATTTTACCAGGAAATGCCCACTGAGCTATACAGCTCGTTTTTTTCAGAAGCGAAATGACCACAAATGACAGCACAACAAAAGTGGCTTATCATCACGTGAACATTTACAGGAGCCAAATTCTCTAAATGCGGAGGGGACAACCGGAGGACCGGGAGAAAAATCGACATGAACCACGGGNAGAGAGAGACATGCACACGACACCTATACAGCAGCAGTCGGGGTCTGGATCTAACCCACGACCTCCTGGAACCAGGCGAGGTATTTAACATGTTGCCAAGCGTGGTTACACATTGGCCGTACTTCACCATGCGGGTTGGTGAGAGCGAGGGACGTGGGCTACAGCAATGGACTGCCTGCCCTCTGCTGACGGTGTCGCCCACATAAGCCGACAACGCCTGCGTTAGCCGGTGTGGTGTTCACACAAACAAGCACTATCCAGAGCTCAGGCCTGCCTAGCCTCTGATGACATCACCTGAATAGAAATATATATGGAAGGCTTCATTGAGAGATTGATATTTTCTGGGTTAGATCGCGTAAATATAAATGTGTCGTTAACCTACCACCCCTCGACACGGCCAATTAGTAAAAAAAAGACCTTTATTAACATGAATAATATTGGTCATGAAAGCCTACGTGTTAAACATTCATCGAGATTTGTTATACGTAATGTGAAAACACATCATTTTAAATGACGACGACTTGTGAACGAACAGTGATCGGGACCTGTGGATAAACCGGCTCCTGCCATGGCATTGTGGAGTTTTCGCTGCCGCCTTTGGCGGGGCCGTCGGCCAGAGGAGATGGGCTGTCGTTCATTTGAGCAGGCGGGACTCTTTGACTTTGACTCCAGTTGACTAGCCAGCAAAACGATGACTAAACGCAAGATGCCGCCGTGTGTTTGGGGAGAGGAGCTATTTTGAGCTCTAACTACCCCCCCCCCCGGGGAGTGATAAGCCCCCTCCCCATCCACCCCCACCCTCCTGCCCCCGCCTCTCTCCCCTTCACTTCACCTCGCTGTGCGTCCATCCCCCGTGTAGAGAGGCGTTGTCTACGGACTGCATGTTGAACTTCTTTCGCACCGTACGTAGCCGACCGTGCTCATCAGAGGTGCGGGGGAATAAACACAAATTCAAATTAAAAATCAGACGGTCACCGCATCGCGCGCTTTCGGATGCGCTTTTGCGGCCGTCTGGAACGCTCTTCCGATATTATAAAGCCGCCGGAGCTGTGCACTTTTAATAATCGTCTAGTTTGAAAACTCGTTTCTTTAGGACTGCTTTTTGTGTTTAGCTTGTTGTCCTTCCCCGCACCTCCTATTAGCGCGGCTGGTTACGTGCGGTGCGAAAGAAGCTCAATATACATACAATAGGCAGAGAACATACAAACTCCATGCAAGAAGATGCCCGAGTTAGGGTTTGAACCCAGGGACTTCATGCTGTGAGGCACGTGTGTTGCCACTGCACCACCACCCTGTCGCCCATACGAGACGATGTTGAAAGTGGTCCAGAGTTTGATTTTACTGAGCCAACGATGTGAAATGATGCACTCGCAGAATGCTCTGTGTGTTTAGCTTGTCTTCCTTCCCCCGCACCTCCGATTAGCGCGGCTGGTTACGTGCGGTGCGAAAGAAGTTCAACATACGTAGGTACATGACATTTGTGTTCAGCAAGGCCACCCGTGGATTGTGGAAATTCACAGTACTCTCATTTAAATGAGAAATTGAAATGGAACTCCCGTGATACAGATCGCCTTCGCAATAACAGCCCCGTAACCCACAGCAAGGCAATTTGAAGTCATTATTTTGACTTGGCCTGTTTTGACTTTTAGCACAGCGTTTAAAATAATGATCCCATCGGGAGGTGATGTCAATGAAAGGTTTTTGTGACAAACAACCTTTCACAGGCAAGAACTGACACGGTCCCCAGTTAGCGAGAGTGTTTGTCATGGTCGTTTAATTGCCTGCAATCAAACAGCGGCGTCGTTCAACAGTTCCCATTGCACCGGTGACCGTCCTTACAATCGATTACCGCTTACCAAAGCCGGGAACGGGTAAACATAGCCACCTTATTGAAATGCGTGCTGCGTTTTTCTCCGGGTTCCTCCGGTTGTCTTGCGCACGGAATTTNAGAAAACAACCCAGAATCGTTCGGAACAAATAAATCTGTAGACTTAGTGGGGCTTTCTTGGGGTAAAGGGCATGGCTGTAATCATTGTGATTGCCTCTGTGTGGCGGGCGCTGTCTTAATTTGCACTGGTACCACGTCTTGTTGTGCTCTGTGAGCCAATGCGTCGCCGTTGTCTTTGTTATTATTTGCGATGGTTTCTCCAGGCCGTGTGCAAGACCGTACAATGTTGATTTACTGCCAGCAGTGGATATATTAATGCAGAAGTGCGCGTGTGAAACCTATTAGTCACGCAGCCCCGTCCTCTTGAGACACGCGCTCACTCACTCACAACAACAACAGGCGTCATTCACAACTAAGTGGCGGTGACGTCACCACAGGCTCCCGTGCCAGGCTAGGTGCACTTTGCGGCCATCGTATGAAAGTGTGGAAGCTCGCTGCTGGCATGAAGCCGTGTGACAGGAGAAGTGACCGAGTGTTGCTGAAACAAGATTGAAACCCGCCGTTGTTGCCAGATGGATAATGTTTCCCTCTCGTACCTGATCAGTGCAGCGGAAAATCGCATTCAGAGTGTTTATTTCTACTGCAGGAGGAATCCGATGAGCTAAAAAGCTCGCTTTTACAGATGTCCAGTCGGGGCACGGGTCAGAAACGGTGCTCGTGACCGTGTCGTTTGAGGGCCCTTTCCAAGTGGCGAGAGCCGCCGTCCGCACGAAGTGAAACCGCGGGCCTGGTTTTCCCTCCTCACCTCTCGAGACGTGTGGACAAATGTGTGTTCCTTGTGTGCGGTGTGCGGTGTCGGCTCTCGTGCGGTGCAAACTGCGGCGGCTTCGCGTGTTGTCCCAGAGCGGCTCTGTAACACGACCTCATCCGGCGGGTGGGTGGCAGCGCGCTAGAGACGCGACGCTCGCTCTGCCTCGCGGCGGCAAGACGAGCCCTGGGTTCGATATTCACGACTCTGCCGCCTCTCTCTCTCTCTGTGTACCGCCTCTCTCTGTGTACCGAGTCTCTCCTCTGTGTGCACCGAGTCTGTGTGCTCATTTCGCCCGGTTCGGCATTGGTTTCCTCTGGGTTCTCCTCTTTCCTCCCGTAGCTTAAAACAAAAACTAAAATCCCAAATAAATCACTGGTATTGGCCAATCTTCCGAATGCTGCAAAAATCACCCTCAAATTACTCAATTTGAATCACAAACAAAGCAACATCGCCCCCTCTACTGCGAACGCTTGGCAGGACCCTCCTGAAAACATATTATTGAGACTCATCAAGGCTCTCCTGCGTAAACAATCTTAATAATCTGGCCGCGGGGCGAAATCTTACCTACCTCGTCGGGTATGCAGGAGGTCGTGGGGTTGATCCTGGCCCTGACGTTGCTTGTTGTCTATTTGGAGTTTGCGTGTCTCTCTCTCTCTGTGGTCACGAGGATTTTTATCTGGGTCCTCCAGCTTTCCCTGCACATTGAGAATGAACACGCATTTAAGGTATTTGGCTGCTGCTATACATTTCCACGTGATGATAAACCACTTCGGTGAGCTTTCATTTGTGATAGCCAGATCACTTCTGGAAGAGCTATATAGCTCAGTGAGCCTTACCTGTTTAATAAAGTCTAATAGTGTTAATATATATCTAGAGTTACACTATGCCGTAGTGCAGTCCTGCTCTTGTCTATCCCGGCCTAACCCAAAACCCTTTATTATGAATAATTTTGGTCACAAAAGCCTACGCATTACATCGTGGCTTCTTATTCATTCGGTGTTTATCTACATTTAATAAAAACAACGCATTCATTATTCGAAGCAGACTTTTCTTTGCGCCTGAAGTCTACACACGATTCACTATCACTGCACAGCTCCAGGGCAGAGTTCGTGAAGGCCTCGGCAAGTCTCAACCCTCGTCTTCAGGAGGAGTCTCACGCTCCGTTGGGATGTTTGGCCAAATTCCTTTCTGTTTAAATCATGAGCGTTTAGCTTTTCGCTTCGGAGTAAACCAACGAGAGGGCTTAAGCAGAGTGAGTTGGTGTCGTGTTGATCTTCCTCCCTTTTGAAGGAGTGCAGACAGTTTGAGTTCCATGGCCACAGTCACACTGCTGTGGATTTTGTCTTGAATGAGCCATTCATGAAGTAGATGTGTATCATCGGCCTGCTGTTCATGTTCTGAAGTGCCACGGTGTTAACTACCTCGCCTGGTATACAGGAGGTCGTGGGTTCGATCCCGACCCTGACGCCTGCTGTATATTTCGAGTTTGAACGTTCTCCCAGTGGTTGCGTAGATTTTTCTCCGGGTCCTCTGGTTTTTCCCTCGACTTTTGGAAACATGCGTTTATGGTATTTGGCTGCTATAAATTTCCAAACGATGAGCCACTTTGTTGAGCTATCGTTTGTGACAGCCACGTCGCTTCTGAAAAATAGCAACATCGCTCAGTGGGTCTTGCCTGGTAAAATACCAAATTGTTAGTGAATAGTTTGAAGCGTTTGATGGTTCCACCAAGTGTCTTCGAGGGAGAGGAGGAGGAGGAGGCGGAATGTCAAAGCGAGGAGGTGCGATGTTTTGTATTATTTACCTTTTAAGGCCACAATGTTTTTGATCAATGGGTCGAGTTTTTGTTCTTTGCGCTCACGCACCTTCGATTAGCACCGTCGGCTACGTAAGATGCAAAAAAAGTTTAGCAACAACCACCATTCACCACTTAGCGGCGGTGACGTTACCACGGCGCTTGTACCAGGCTACGTGCACTTTGAGGCCACATGAGGTGTTGATCGCCCCCCTGGCAGGAGGTTACGGAACAGACTCAGGTGCCAAGAAGTTCAACGTACACACATCCATGACGCATCAAACACTAAACACTTAAACACCTTTTTATTTTACCAGGCAAGGCCCACCGAGCTATGCAGCTCTTTTTCAGAAGCAATAGCTCGACGAAGTGGCTCATCAGGTAGAAATTTACGGCAGCCAAATACTCCGAACACATTTTTCCAAATGTGGAGGGAAAACCGGAGGACACGGAGAAAAATGCACGTGACAGGGAGAGAAACACGCAAACTCCTGATATACAGCTGCAAGTGTTAGGATCGGGATCAACCCACGACCTCCTGCACACCAGGCGAGGTAGTTAACATCTCCTAGCCACCGTGTTGGCTATGGCAGCATCGCCGCTAGCGCGGCGGCGCGTCACCAAATGACCGATCGATTGAGAGATGGCGCAAGAGGCCGAGTCGTAACAACACCCTTTGGCGGAGAGTGGGGGGCTTCCAAGGTGATGCCACTCCTCGGCACCGCTGCTGGGCCCTCACAATTAATTGCCTTTCAAACTCATTTAATCAGTCAATTAAAACGCATTACGGCAATTAAATAAATATCACTTTCGATAATTGCCACCCGTCCCCCAGACGGCGAGATAGGGTGGCCAGGAGCGACGCGCTTGGTGGTTGTCCTGAGGGCAGACGGGCAGATCGGACAGATTGGCGAAACTGGAGACAAGACTCACAAGCAGCTGATGGATATGCAGACAGAAAATTGACTGGCTGATCGAGAAGTACGTTTTGTGTTTAGTTTGTTGTCCTTCCCTCGTACCTCCGATTAATTGCTGCGGTTGGCTATGTATGGTGCAAAAGAAATTCAACGGACAGACGTATGTTTAACACGTCGGCTTTCGCGACCAATATCAACCTCTATTATGGATACAGACGTATGTGAATAGGCAGAGTGTCTGAATATAATGGACGTCTCGACAGGTGACAGATTCTTGACAGGTGAATAGACATTACAGAGGAAATAGAGAGGCAGACACGCAAGCAATATCAACCTCTATTATGGATACAGACGTATGTGAATAGGCAGAGTGTCTGAATATAAATGGACGTCTCGACAGGTGACAGATTCTTGACAGGTGAATAGACATTACAGAGGAAATAGAGAGGCAGACACGCGACCAATATCAACCTCTATTATGGATACAGACGTATGTGAATAGGCAGAGTGTCTGAATATAAATGGACGTCTCGACAGGTGACAGATTCTTGACAGGTGAATAGACATTACAGAGGAAATAGAGAGGCAGACACGCGACCAATATCAACCTCTATTATGGATACAGACGTATGTGAATAGGCAGAGTGTCTGAATATAAATGGACGTCTCGACAGGTGACAGATTCTTGACAGGTGAATAGACATTACAGAGGAAATAGAGAGGCAGACACGCGACCAATATCAACCTCTATTATGGATACAGACGTATGTGAATAGGCAGAGTGTCTGAATATAAATGGACGTCTCGACAGGTGACAGATTCTTGACAGGTGAATAGACATTACAGAGGAAATAGAGAGGCAGACACGCGACCAATATCAACCTCTATTATGGATACAGACGTATGTGAATAGGCAGAGTGTCTGAATATAAATGGACGTCTCGACAGGTGACAGATTCTTGACAGGTGAATAGACATTACAGAGGAAATAGAGAGGCAGACACGCGACCAATATCAACCTCTATTATGGATACAGACGTATGTGAATAGGCAGAGTGTCTGAATATAAATGGACGTCTCGACAGGTGACAGATTCTTGACAGGTGAATAGACATTACAGAGGAAATAGAGAGGCAGACACGCGACCAATATCAACCTATATTATGGATACAGACGTATGTGAATAGGCAGAGTGTCTGAATATAAATGGACGTCTCGACAGGTGACAGATTCTTGACAGGTGAATAGACATTACAGAGGAAATAGAGAGGCAGACACGCGACCAATATCAACCTCTATTATGGATACAGACGTATGTGAATAGGCAGAGTGTCTGAATATAATGGACGTCTCGACAGGTGACAGATTCTTGACAGGTGAATAGACATTACAGAGGAAATAGAGAGGCAGACCGCAAGCGGGCGACGCTGAGATGCTAAGATCGCCTGGTGTAAGGAGGTCTGGGTTCCATCCCAGCCTGACGCCTCTGCTTATGTTTGACGTTCTCCCGTGGTGATGGATTTTCTCCGTTTCCTCCGGTTTTTCCCTCCACATTTAGATCAACATGCTTTTAGAGTATTTGGCTTATATAAATGTCCACGTGATAAGCCACTTCGTTGAGCTATCATTTGTGGCCAGGCCGCTTCTGAAAAAGAGCTAATAGCTCAGTGGGCCTTACCTGTAAAAAAAANTAGTTTTTTTTGTTTAACATGTGTAAGCGAACAGACAGAATGTCAGAAAACCAGATCTTCCTGAAACACACACAGACAGAACACGTTTGAGGAGATTAGGGAGTTCATCAGATGGAAAAAAGTCATGAGTTTGAAGAGACAGACAGACTTAATTCAAACAGACAGACACATGAACAGATAATATTCATGAGTTTCAGAAGGTCTGGCAGACAGACATATCAGAATCAGAATATATATTTTTTCAGAATCAGAATACGTATTTATACTGGAGAAATTCTATGAGCTCTAAAGCTCTTTTTCACATCTACAAATATCAAATCAGAAGTGTGACAGACGAACATTCAGGATCTTGCTGACGCGGACGCTCAGGCAGACAAATTGTCAGAAAATTTGAGTCTGGCAGACAAGGGGTCAGAGACGACACAACATCAGACAAGCGGTCAGAGACGAACAACATCAGACTCGGACAGGAGCTCGGAGACGGACACAACAACAGGATGCCAGGAGAGTGTGGCAGGTACATTCAACCGCATCGTGCGCATCTCTTCCTAGCGTCAGTCCTAGGCGACTGAGTGGAGCCGACGTGTCCATAAAGCGATGTGAAATACGCTGGCTGGCCAGCACGGCACTGCTAATGTGTAGTCAGCACATTTCATCAGGACTCCTTCCAGCCGCGCAGACACGCAGATTAATTCACAGCGTACTGGTCAGCTTTTTCAAAATATAAAACATAAGCCAAAGCGATAACAAATTCGACGACCCTGGGATTAAGGGATCCCGCTGATGAATGCTCAGTATAGACGTGTAAGCTGCCCTCTGTACTGTGCGAGCTGCCCTCTGTACTGCGTGAGCTTCCCTCTGTACTGTGTGAGCTGCCCTCTGTACTGTGTGTGGGCTGCCCTCTGTACTGTGTGTGAGCTTCCCTCTGTACTGTGCATGAGCTGCCCTCTGTACTGTGAGCTGCCTTCTGTACTGTGTGTGAGCTGCCCTCTGTACTGTGAGCTGCCCTCTGTACTGCGTGTGAGCTGCTCTCGATACTGTGTGTGAGCTGCCCTCTGTACTGCGTGTGAGCTTCCCTCTATAGCACCCAGAGGTCGGTGACGAAGAGGGGGAACCTAAGGCCAGATGGTGGCCGTGGTGGTTTCAACTTTACAACAACTAGGATGTAGCAGGAGGCAGCAAACGATGGCGAGTGTGGGTGGCATCGGTGGCTCTTGATCTCGTGGTGTATCTGCAAGATGAGAGCCGTTGGTGGCTATACACATCTGGCCATTCACCGGCATTCGTGACGCAGGCCTGACTGCTGATGAGACATTGAAATGTCAAAACTGGTCCCGAGTTTCCTTGCGTCAAACCAATGCTGCCGGCCGGATGCGTTCCCCACAAGGCCGTGCGTTTGACGGGATGTGTGCGTGTGTGTAGTGTAGCGGTTAGCGCGCTGCGCTATGAACCCGGCGACCCAAGTTCGATTCCTACTCACGGCCACGACCAGTGACGATTATTGAACCGGTCTTAGGCCTCCCCTAGGTCGATTCGGCCTTAAATTAGTACCTGGTGCGGTGTGCAAACATAACCACTCAGGAGACAAGGGGCCAGGCGTGGTGCTGGCCACACCCCCTCGTGTGCCGTGACGGCCTTCATAGGTGCTCTTCAACAGCACTTGCCCCTGAGTCTGTTAAGGCTATACGTGGGGGGGGGGGCTTTCTTTGTTGTGCACGTGTGTGTGTTTGTCTTTGTGTGATAAACAAAGCTACTTTAGTGTGTGTACGGTACGTGGAGAGACGACCGTGGGAAGAAGGGGCGAGGCGTGTGTCGTGCGCTCGTTCAGGATCTGGTGAACGCGCGACGCGCACTGACCCCCACGGCCTGTCCCGTCGTCGCGAGCGGCGGGGCACTGCGGGGTACTGATTGGCTGTCAGCCTTCGTTAGGGACAAGCGCACGCATTTACATTGAGCGACCTTGAGGTCCCACTGCTCTGTCTGTCGGCTCCTCTCTGGCTCACGCACGCACCCAGCCACGCACATGCGCGTGGCTGGGTGCGTGCGAGGTCTGCTTCTCTGTGTGTGCGACTTGAAGTCAGAAGCGATTGTTTTTCCTTAAATGAGCATTTCCAAAAGCAGTGGTGGGAATTCCACAATCTTATGGTGGGAGCGAGCCCATGCGTAGAACAACCCACGTTGATGTAGTGGTACTCGTAGTGGTACTCGTTTTATCGCCACGGAGGGATGATGGGCTGAGTGTTGGGCATGTACATTTTTTTATTTTTTATTAGGTAAGGCCCACTGAGCTATATAGCGCCTTTTCAAAAGTGTCCTGGCTACAAATGATAGCTCAACGTAGTTGCTTATCGTGTGGAAATGTATAGCAGCCAAATACTCTAAAAGCGTGATGTTGATTCTAAATGTTGAAGGAAAACCCGGAGGACTCAGAGAAAAATCCACGTGATCACAGGAGAGAGAGAGAGACGAGCAACCTCCAAGGATACAGCAGCAGGCGTCAGGGTTCGGATCGAACCCACGAACTCCTGTATACCAGGCGAGGTGGTCAACATCTCGCCACCTCAGCCCCGTAATTCACCTCCCTCCCAGGCAAACCACCTCTGCCATGCAAAGAGTCATCACAATTCAGGGGCGGGCAGATCGTCATGACTGGCTCAAGAGTTGATTTGGGCGTTGGTCTCATTGGTGCGGTCTCGTTAGTCCATGCGTTCCTAAAAAGTGCCGCGTTTAGCGAAAGCAATTTTACCATAAATAATGTAACGCTAAAGTGTGGCGGGATGTGATGCACGACTACTCGCACCACACGGTGAGATGGCGGGACAAGTAACTGAGGGTAGGCTGCCGCCTTACTGTATCACTCTGTAACGTAGCCACGGAGCTCAATAAAGTAGTTCATCGTTGACCGCTCAGAAGCTGCGTTATAACGACACACATTCCGTGTGATAACGCCACGCGTTCCGTTATAACGGTGCCCGTTGTGCGAAGTGTTCCCAAATGTAAGAACCGCGTTATGGCGAAAACACGTCCACCTTGTACTACAGGCTGCACTCATCTTGGTCATCCTCACGGGTGTTATCGTGACTCTACATTACGGACGGACGGACTTACGCGACCAAGCGAACGGATAACAACTGGCAACCTTATATGGAAAGCGTGGAGAAGAGGCATACGAGTTGATGTTAGAACGTCGTCCACAATCATAACGTGCTGCCGGGTGAACGCCCGGTTGCCGCCGCGTACGTTGGCTTGCCAGGAATCGGGATATTTTTCATCGTTTGCAAAAAAGCGTTTCCAGTGAAATGTAAAATAGCGAGGGGTCGCCATCGTTCAGCCCCGCCAGGCGCCGTTTGTTTTGCCGCCGACATCAATTGCGGTGACACGTGGTGCGGGTTCGTGCGGTGATGCGTGGTGTGGGTTCGTGTGCCGTTACACAACGAGCTATTTTGCGCGTGACGCAAAGAAAAAAACGACAATTATGTCTGCAGCTTGCGGAAGAATGGCACGCGCCGGGAGATGACATAACACGCTTGTTGCCTACACTGCACGTACAGATGAAACAAAAACAACAATAACATCAAACGTTCAACGTAAAATTATCTGGGCCAACCATCCAGTGCTGAAATAATTATGAATTGCGATTAGTTTAACACGTAGTAATATTCGGCTTTCGCGACCAATATTATCCATAATCGAGGTTGTTGGGTTAGATCGCCACCACCCGATACAGCCAATTAGTAAGGTTTGTCACGTAAGAAAGACAATGAGTTACTAGTTCAGCACACCGGTGTGTTGAAGAGTAACCCACAATATTTACAATTCAAGTACTGGGCCGTTCCACCAGTCATTACAACCAGCCCCATAAGGCGACAGCCAGAGTTGTGGAGAAATCCTGTTCCAGTCTTACATCGCGACTACACAACACGGTAACATTGTCCCCCCGCCCCTACTGCGAAAATGTTGGCAGGACCCTCGTGAACAGCGCGCCTTGAGGCTCATCGAGGCTTTCCCGAGTAAACCGGCGGAATGCGGTCGTAATATTACAGCCGTTCTGCCGCTGCAAACGTAATTCACGCGTGCATGTGAACTCGTGACTGGCACCAGACGGGCCTCGGTGAGACACGTAGCCTCGGTGAGACACGAGACCTCGGTTAGACGCGGAGCCTTGGTGAGACGCGGGTTCTCGATTAGTCATAGGGTCTCGATGCGACACACTCTGTCGATTAGACACAGGGTGGCAATTAGACACGGGGCTCCTGATTAAACAGAGTCGTGATTCGACTCGCAGTTCAATTAGTCACACGCTCTCCATTACCACGCGCAGTCTCTGTCAGACAACTTAGAGGCTCGTCAGCTGCCTGCCAAGTCCCGAAGCAACCCCTTCTGCATGCAACTCTACAACACAAAGGCGGGCTACGCTCATTTTGCTGACGTATTTTAGCGTGAGCGACAAGGCGAGTTGTTTTGTAAATTGCCGCGTTTGGACAAAGTCGGTGAGCCAGACGAGGGAAAGGCATTCCGCTACATGGCTAAGCCCTGTGCTGTAATGCAATGGCTCACAGGCAGTCTAGCTGCACAATAGCCTGTGTGCAAGTAGCGCCCTCAGCCTCGTCTTTAACTCCGCTGACCCGGGCGGCGCGTGGTCTTGAGTGCAACTTATTAAGTGCTCTCTGGCAGCACGTGGCGTGTCGTGGCAGGGAGACAACAATCCGGACACAGACTCCAACACTAACCCTGACATAGACCCTCACATAGACTCAACACTAACCCTGCCATAGACCCAACACTCACCCTGACACTCACCCTCTCACTAACCCTGTCACTAACCCTGTCACTAACCCTGACATAGACTCAACACTAACCCTGACATAGACCCTCACATAGACTCAACACTAACCCTGACATAGACCCAACACTCACCCTGACACTCACCCTGTCACTAACCCTGTCACTAACCCTGTCACTAACCCTGTCACTAACCCTGACATAGACTCAACACTAACCCTCACATAGACCCTCACATAGACTCAACACTAACCCTGACATAGACCCAACACTCACCCTGACACTCACCCTCTCACTAACCCTGTCACTAACCCTGTCACTAACCCTGACATAGACTCAACACTAACCCTGACATAGACCCTCACATAGACTCAACACTAACCCTGCCATAGACCCAACACTCACCCTGACACTCACCCTCTCACTAACCCTGTCACTAACCCTGTCACTAACCCTGACATAGACTCAACACTAACCCTGACATAGACCCTCACATAGACTCAACACTAACCCTGACATAGACCCAACACTCACCCTGACACTCACCCTGTCACTAACCCTGTCACTAACCCTGTCACTAACCCTGTCACTAACCCTGACATAGACTCAACACTAACCCTCATAGACCCTCACATAGACTCAACACTAACCCTGACATAGACCCAACACTCACCCTGACACTCACCCTCTCACTAACCCGTCACTAACCCTGTCACTAACCCTGACATAGACTCAACACTAACCTTCACATAGACTCAACACTAACCCTGACATAGACCCAACACTCACCCTGACACTCACCCTCTCACTAACCCTGTCACTAACCCTGTCACTAACCCTGACATAGACTCAACACTAACCCTGACACAGACCCTAACACTAACCCTGACACTAACCCTGACACTCACCCTGACAACAACCCTGACACTAACCCTGACATAGACTCAATACTAACCCTAACATAGACCCAACACTAGGCCTGACACTAACCCTGACAACAACCCTGACACAGACTCAACACTAACCCTGACATAGACCCAACACTAACCCTGACACAGACTCAACACTAAACCTGAAACTAACCCTGACACAGACCCCACCAATGCTGTCTGTATGTGGAGTCTCCTCCATCTCCTCCTCCTCCTCCTCCTCCTCTCCACCACTGCGCTCTAATCACACTCGCACCTCGTTAGCGTGTGAGAGGCCCTGAGGCGATCATCTCAGAGCCGGCGTTTAATGAAGTGGCTCTTCACCGAGTTTTCGGCAAGGTTTGGTTGTGGCTTGGTTGTGGCTTGGTTGTGGTTTGGTTGTGGCTTGATTGTGGCTTTAGCTGGTGGCTTGGTTGTGGCTTGGGTGGCTTGGTTGTGGCTTGGTTGTGGCTTGGTTGTGGTTTGGTTGTGGCTTGGTTGTGGCTTGGTTGTGGCTTGGTTGTAGCTTGGTTGTGGCTTGGTTGTGGCTTGGTTGTAGCTTGGTTGTGGCTTGGTTGTGGCTTGGTTGTGGCTTGGTTGTGGCTTGGTTGTGCTTGGTTGTGGTTGGTTGTGGCTTGGTTGTGCTTGGTTGTGGCTTGGTTGTAGCTTGGTTGTGGTTTGGTTGTAGCTTGGTTGTAGCTTGGTTGTAGCTTGGTTGTGGTTTGGTTGTAGCTTGGTTGTGCTTGGTTGTGGCTTGGTTGTGGTTTGGTTGTGGTTTGGTTGTGGCTAGGGCTGTGCCGTGCGTTCTACCGATTGCTGGCCGTGGTGCCTCCTCCCCGTTGGGTTCCGCTTCTTTGCGCACGCTGACATTCTACTGGCGCTCGCTTTCCCCACTCGTGCCGGGAGATCATCAAACGCGGTTTCCTTTATCAAATAATTGTCCGTCATTTTGTCGATTGCGTTGAACGCGGAAGTGGAAGTTGTTGTTGTTGTTATGATGATGACTCACGTCTGTGCGTCTGTGTCCCGCCGTAGATGACCCAGCAATGTACATCCAGCATCTGGAGGCGAGGGTGCGGCAGCTGGAGGATGAAACCCACAACCTGCTGCAGGTACACCACCACCACAACAACCGCTACCACAACCAACACCGCTACTACAACCACTGCCACAACCACAACCACCGCCACAATCAAAACCACCACCATCTTGTCACCGTCCGATGTTAGTTTTATTTGACGAAAGACGGGACAAGCAATTCCTGCGATGTCGCCGCTGCATTGGGCGTACCACAAGTTGTTAATTTCTCCACGTCTCATGCGTCTACCCTTCTCTAGAGTCTCAGATTTCACATTAACATCACCACCCTCGCACATTCATCGCGTTATACACAATTCGCGTCGTGAAAACATGCAGCGTTACAGGAGAAGAGGCCGCATGGTCAAACAGACCCCCCCCCTCCCCCCGTGATGAGCTTAGCATGGGGGGGGGGGNATGCCTTTATCCAGCGGTGAAGTGCTGTCACGGAAAAAAATAATCCAAAAGGAGGGACGGTTGATTGAATAGCAGCAGCGACACGTTTCACCTCAACTAGAAAATGTAGTAAATAAGTAAATAAATTCCCGTACTAATATTCTATTTTCCCCGGCCAGCCGGCCGGAGTCGCTCGTCACGACATCGCTGGTTTCCGTGGCAAGTGTGGAGGGAGAGGCCCCTCTGTCACTTTGTTGGTATCGTCTCCAGCCTGCCAGCGTGACGGCACTCATACGCGCGCCGGAGCCCGCTGCGTGTTCTACGTATCAGGATCTTTATTCATGCTGGAGGAATCCGATGAGCTGTGAAGTTCTTATTTTCTTCTCACAGACGTCCGCTGGTAGCGGCGTGGTGACGGTCGCGTGCCAAGCGACGCTCCCAAAGTAGGGGACAACATACTGGAGTCTGTGTGTCTAGACAGGAGTCTGTGTGTCTAGACAGGCGTCTGTGTGTCTAGACTGGAATCTGTGTGTCTAGACTGGAGTCGGTGTGTCTAGACTGGAGTCGGTGTGTCTAGACAGGAGTCTGTGTGTCTAGACTGGAGTCTGTGTGTCTAGACAGTGTCTGTGTGTCTAGACAGGAGTCTGTGTGTCTAGACAGGAGTCTGTGTGTCTAGACTGGAGTCTGTGTGTCTAGACTGGAGTCTGTGTGTCTAGACAGGAGTCTGTGTGTCTAGACTGGAGTCTGTGTGTCTAGACTGGATTCTGTGTGTCTAGACAGGAGTCTGTGTGTCTAGACTGGAGCTTGTGTGTCTAGACAGGAGTCTGTATGTCTAGACTGAAGTCTGTGTGTCTAGACTGGAGTCTGTGTGTCTAGACTGGAGTCTGTGTGTCTAGACTGGAGTATGTGTGTCTAGACATCTGTGTGTCGAGACAGGTGTGTGTAGATACTATGTATATACCGAGTTGTGACGATGTATCCGTCTGTCTGCTTGGTTATCATGAGGTCTAAACCTTTTTTCGTATAAATATTTGTGCATTCAGACGGAACTTTGCATCTTTATTAATGCATTCCTTCACATCTGCACGAGTGTCTAGACACCTGTTTCACTTCTCTGTCTTTGTGGCCACATCTCTTCCATGTTCTGATGGTCTGTCGGCGTTTCCCCCACAATCCCGTCGTCGTTGGCGGCGCGTCGTGGGACTGGTATCCGCCCGCGGCTCGGCCCAGTGGGAGCCGATTGCCACCCGTTGCGGCGGTTCATGGCTTCCGAATCCGGCAGGCCGCCCTGGTCAATGCTGCGGCCGCATTGAACCGTCAAACGACGCGTCAAAGAAGACTCCCCATGGCAGACGTTGGAAAATAACGGATTTTGAGAGATTTTAAAATGACACTGCGAGTGGCTCAATGGGGATCACAGCAGCAGCAGCTACATCAGCAGCAGCTACAGTGTCTCGTACGGTGATCCTACTGCAGGCTGTTGTCTGTGAAACGTCACGCCTTGCTCTTTGTGTGTATGTGTGTTGAATTCTTTCGCACCGTGCATAGCCAACCGTGCTAATCGGAGGTGCGGGGGAAAGACAGCGAACTAAACACAAGCGAATGCTTTGTAAGAACGTCACAA
The DNA here is from genome assembly GCA_018977245.1 of Lethenteron camtschaticum. Lineage (NCBI taxonomy): Eukaryota > Metazoa > Chordata > Hyperoartia > Petromyzontiformes > Petromyzontidae > Lethenteron > Lethenteron camtschaticum. The sequence goes on along the minus strand of MU249623.1, from coordinate 4,938,012 downwards.
AAAAAGAAACTCCAAAATCGTCGTCATTATTATTGTTCCTACGTCTAGACTGCTGTCCACCCATGCCGCTCTACAAAGGCACTCCACGACATTTAAGCTCCAACTCGAGTTTCCTGCATCGAACACTGACTCTGGCCGATGATTATTTGCAAAGGAAAGACCAGCCGTGCTTAGGCAGCGATAATTAAGAAAATAAAAACCCGCAAAATATAAATACTCACACACGCGAAGGCATTCGCAAAACAAACATCCACAATGCAACGAGCCGACGGAAGGCTGGAGTGTGGTGGTGGGTGACGTGAGCGCGAACGGAGGGAGAAAGACGTCTCGCGGGATAGAAGCGGAGACAAAAGCGCCGCCTCGGCGCTCGACAAAGGGTGGCGGCGAGATCCGCGGCGGCGGCTCAGCGGGGACCACCGCCGGCTGCCGCCTTGTCCAATTCCGTGCCAGACGCGGGCGCTTCCAACTCCCCTCCTCCCCTCCTGCGGTACGAAGTTTCCTCCCATCCCTACCGCCACCTCTGCCACCGAGTCCTCCCAGCTTGTTAGTCTGCCGGTTTGTTAGTCAGACGGCTCCTGAGCCAGCCGGCTAGTGAGTTGACAAGCTCGGTAGTCGCCTGGCTCGTTAGACGGCCGGCTCATTAGCCGACCGGCTCATTAGTTGGCCGGCTGGTGAGTTGGCAAGCTAGGTAGTCGGCTGGCTCCTTAGCCGGCCGGCTCGTGAGTGGGCCGGCTAATTAATTAGCGAGTTGGCTGCTTAGTTGACCGGCTCATTGCGGGCTGGCTTTTTCGTGGGCTGGTTCGTCAGCGGGCCGCCTCGTCAGCGGGCCGCCTCGTTGACGGCGTGAGATGAAAGGGCCGCGTTGTTTTGTGTTGACGCGCCGTGCGGGGTTCCTCTCTGCGGGTTTGTCTGCGACGGATGAAAGATGAATTAACGGATTTAATCACCGGAGACTTCAGTGCTTTTAACGCGATCGCCCACATTAATCCCTCTAATAACGCGCAGCATGAATAATGCACGCAAGCCTTCGCAATTTCACATGCGGCTCATGAAAAGTTAAACAACCGGCTTTGGTTGAGACGCCAAGGCCGCTGTTAACGACGAAACGGTTAATCGCTTGGAATCAATTGGCGTCTCGTGAAAAAACGTATTTTGTTGCCATTCTTAACCCGGTTGAGCAATGGGCGTCGCGTCTTCACAGACGAAGAATAATTTCGGATCTCTCGCAAAGCAACGGCAGCAGCGTGACCCCTGCTGTGTGGGAGACGGCCCGCGGAAGCAATAATGCAGAGCTACCTCCGAGATCCCCTCGTCGAGTGGGCCTCCATTCCACGCCGCGTTGGGGGCAGCACTTCCCCCACTCGGCCTGCCGCCACTGAGAGTTTGCCTCGATGTCGAGTTTGATTTTCACCACCAGCGGGGCTCTTGAATAATTGAATGTGGTCACCGTGAGCCTGCGCTCATAGGAGTGAAAACAAGGAGTCACTTTGTCTTTGTAACACACGGTAATACAGTATATCCCGCCAGGGGAAAAAGATGCTTGGATCGGTTTAAATCGCTGGGTTTCCACCGCACCGTCCCATTGATATGTATGTGATGGCAAGATGTCGTCTACCTCGCTTGATGTACAGGAGATGGTTGGGAGTTTGCATGTCTCTCCCCCGTGGTCTTGCGTGGATTTTTGTCCGGTTCCTGCGGTGTTTCCCTCCAATTTAGAAGCATGCGTTTAGATTATTTGGCTGCTGTAAATTTCCACGTGATAAGCCATTTGGTTGAGCTATCATTTGTGATAGCCAGGTGAAATACAAAAAGGTTTTGTTTATTAGTTTAGACTTGAGAGTGTTTTTGGAAAATCAATGGATAGTTTGAGGTTAGTTTATTTATTTTAACCATTTAGTTTGTTTAGTTTAACCAGGTTAGTCTATTTAGTTTAACCAGGTTAGTTTGTTTAGTTTAACCAGGTTAGTTTATTTAGTTTAACCAGGTTAGTTTATTTAGTTTAACCAGGTTAGTCTATTTAGTTTAACCAGGTTAGTTTGTTTAGTTTAACCAGGTTAGTTTGTTTAGTTTAACCAGGTTAGTCTATTTAGTTTAACCAGGTTAGTTNGTTTAGTTTAACCAGGTTAGTTTATTTAGTTTAACCAGGTTAGTTTTTTAGTTTAACCAGGTTAGTCTATTTAGTTTAACCAGGTTAGTTTGTTTAGTTTAACCAGGTTAGTCTATTTAGTTTAACCATTTTAGTTTGTTTAGTTTAACCAGGTTAGTCTATTTAGTTTAACCAGGTTAGTTTGTTTAGTTTAACCAGGTTAGTTTATTTAGTTTAACCAGGTTAGTTTGTTTAGTTTAACCATTTTAGTTTGTTTAGTTTAACCAGCTTAGTTTGTTTAGTTTAACCATTTTAGTTTGTTTAGTTTAACCAGGTTAGTTTGTTTAGTTTAACCAGGTTAGTTTATTTAGTTTAACCAGGTTAGTTTAGTTTANTTTAGTTTAACCAGGTTAGTTCATTTAGTTTAACCAGGTTAGTCTGTTTAGTTTAACCAGGTTAGTTTGTTTAGTTTAACCAGGTTAGTCTATTTAGTTTAACCATTTTAGTTTGTTTAGTTTAACCAGGTTAGTCTATTTAGTTTAACCAGGTTAGTTTGTTTAGTTTAACCAGGTTAGTCTATTTAGTTTAACCAGGTTAGTTCATTTAGTTTAACCAGGTTATTCTGTTTAGTTTAACCAGGTTAGTTTGTTTAGTTTAACCAGGTTAGTCTATTTAGTTTAACCATTTAGTTTGTTTAGTTTAACCAGGTTAGTTGTTTAGTTTAACCAGGTTAGTTTGTTTAGTTTAACCAGGTTAGTTTGTTTAGTTTAACCAGGTTAGTCTATTTAGTTTAACCAGGTTAGTTTTTTAGTTTAACCAGGTTAGTCTATTTAGTTTAACCAGGTTAGTTTGTTTAGTTTAACCAGGTTAGTTTGTTTAGTTTAACCAGGTTAGTTATTTAGTTTAACCATTTAGTTTGTTTAGTTTAACCAGGTTAGTTTGTTTAGTTTAACCAGGTTAGTCTATTTAGTTTAACCAGGTTAGTTCATTTAGTTTAACCAGGTTATTCTGTTTAGTTTAACCAGGTTAGTTTGTTTAGTTTAACCAGGTTAGTCTATTTAGTTTAACCAGGTTAGTTTGTTTAGTTTAACTAGGTTAGTCTGTTTAGTTTAACCAGGTTAGTTTGTTTAGTTTAACCAGGTTAGTTTATTTAGTTTAACCAGCTTAGTTTATTTAGTTTAACCAGCTTAGTTTATTTAGTTTAACCAGCTTAGTTTATTTAGTTTAACCAGGTTAGTTTGTTTAGTTTAGCCAGGTTAGTTTATTTAGTTTAACCAGCTTAGTTTATTTAGTTTAACCAGCTTAGGGTTGGAGAGGCCAGGGTAGGTCTAACTTGCAAGAGTGACGTGGGCTGGGTTCGCCAAAATAATAAAAGTTCAAAGAAGTAGGAACAATGAAGTGATGAACTATCGGAGCAAAAATCTACCAAATAGGAATTATAAAACAGTGCAAATTATAAAGGAATTTTAAACAAAACACATTTCCCAAAACACATTAAAAGTAAACAAAGTTGCAAAAACATCAAAATGAATACAGGATGAAGTGTGCACGAGTATACATGTTATATATATGTACAGTATATACATATGTTGGCTGGATAAAACTAACTTTGTATTGCCAGAGTTGACGAGTCGTGGCGTCGTTGTGGTCATATCACCAGAGTCGTAGTTGTGGTTGTGTCACCAGAGTTGTGGTTGTGTCACCAGAGTTGTGGTGCGGTTGTGGTTGTGTCACCAGAGTCGTGGTTGTGGTTGTGTCACCAGAGTCGTGGTTGTGGTTGTGTCACCAGAGTTGTGGTTGTGTCACCAGAGTTGTGGTGCGGTTATGGTTGTGTCACCAGAGTCGTGGTTGTGGTTGTGTCACCAGAGTTGTGGTTGTGTCACCAGAGTTGTGGTGCGGTTATGGTTGTGTCACCAGAGTCGTGGTTGTGGTTGTGTCACCAGAGTTGTGGTTGTGTCACCAGAGTTGTGGTGCGGTTATGGTTGTGTCACCAGAGTCGTGGTTGTGGTTGTGTCACCAGAGTTGTGGTTATGTCACCAGAGTTGTGGTGCGGTTATGGTTGTGTCACCAGAGTCGTGGTTGTGGTTGTGTCACCAGCTTCATGGCGCTGTTGTGGTTCCCGTGTTGCAGCCGGCTCCCATGACCCCGCGGTGTCCCCCCCCCNGCTCTCCACAGAGGCCGTCGGCGCTGGAGGCCGCGCGGCTCGACAAGAAGGGGCCGGGAGGCCCGAGGCCGGTGGACTCGCCGCGGCCTTCACCTCCCACACAGCACCGCGAACTCGGCCAGCCTGTGAGCTCTCAGACACACACACACATAGACACACACACACAGACACACACAGACACACAACAACAACCGCCATTCGCCACTAACGATGCTTGTGCCAGGCCAAGTGCACCTTGAGGCCACGTGAAGTGTCGAACGCCCGCTGGCAGGAGGTCACGGGGCAGACCCAGGTGCCACGGGTCGACTGACCGAGATGACCGAGATGACTGGCTGATGCACCACCTGTGCCCCNTACTGTACCAACTTGCTGTGCTTTAGCCACCCGGCGCTCCGCTCGTTGTTGTGAGCGTCGCTCCTCCGCCCTCCGTTGTTGTTGGAGGGCGACTGCCTCCAACTGCCCAGTAGCGTCCTTCACGAGCCTCCTCCACTGAGGCCGATCTTGACACCGCTGGTACCAGTCATCGGCAAGTCCACTCAGCTCCACGTCCTCCTGTACCACATCACTCCATCTCTTCTCTAGCCCGTGCCGCGCCCGTTTAGCCCCCTCGATCCGGCCGAACAAAAGCTGTTTAGGCATGCGGTGGCTGGGCACACACACACACACATACAGACACACACACACACNGACACACACACNGACACACACACAGACCACAGAAACACAACGAACCACATTAACACAGGCACACGGACACAATGCAGAGATTCTGCACCACTGCACTCGCCGCGCCCTGAGCTTTGCTCGGAGCGCAGCCTGCATCACAAGCCGCTCGTGTCAGATCCACTTAATTGTGAACGGCTGTCCGTGTGTGAGCAGCAGTGCGAGTGTGTGAACGGCTGTCTGCGTGTGTGAACGGATGTCTGTGTGTGCACGGCTGTCTGTGTGTGTGAACGGCTGTCTGTGTGTGTTACCGGCCGGTCAGGTCAGTTGTGCCATCACCGGTGATTGCCGTGGGTTTATGACTGCCGAGGTAAGTGCCATAATCGATTGTTGTTTGCAGTGGGCAACGGTGGTGATGGTTGTGGTCCTGGTGTGGTGTGGCTAACAGCAGTGACGATTATCTGAACTGGTCATGGGCCTCCCTAGGTCAACGCAGCCTCAAATGAGTACCTGGTGCGGTGTGTAAACATCGCCACTTAAGGAGACAAAGGCGGCCGGGCGTGGTGCTGGCCACTCCCCACCCCTCGTGTGCCGTGCCGACCTTCATAGGTGCTGCTCGCTAACAGCAGTTGCCCCAGCAGTCTCTTAAGGCTATACGGGGGACATTTTTCTTTGGTGGAGGTGGTTGGGAGAGTGAGCAAGGGGTGAAGAAGAAGGGCGGGTGGTGAAGATGGATAACAGCGAAATTGCCGTGACCGACCCGGGTCAAAGAGAGAAGCGCCGCTCCCACGCGTCTCCCCCCCCCCCCCNAGCGTCTCCCCCCCCCCCCCCAGCGTCTCCCCCCCCCACACCCTCCCGGGATTAACGAGCTCGTCCTTAAGCACCGATGAGGACACGGCTTAATGAGCTCGCTAACATCCATCCGCTCGCCCGATCGAAATCGATCCTCGCTCTCACGGCACAGCCAGCGCATGTTTTGCGTTCGGGGCGGGTCGACGCGACGGGTCGTCATCACGTGCACAGTCCTCGCCAATCCACTGCTGGATGAGGGCCTCCCCACCCCACCTATTTCCGTGCCAAAAACTCCCCAATGTGGAAATGACAGCGGATGTGCTGCCACGCTCGTTGGAGCCGCCACTCGTCGGCGCCGCCACGCTCACTACCCCAGCTCCCCGTTGTGGGCGATGCTTGAGGGTGACAAAGTAGAGCAGCACTCGCCGCTTGTAGCAGAGGTTCGAGTCGGGCGCTAATCGATGGTGTTGGTGATGGACAACAAACTAAACACACAAAGCCGTTTTAAAGAAATTAGTTTTCCACACTGCGGTGTGTATGAACCGCGAAAAGCCGCCGGTTATTTTACCAGGCCCACTGAGCTATGAGCTCTTTTTCCAGAAGCAACCTGGCCACAAATGATAGCACAACGAAGTGGCTTGTCACGTGGAGAAGTACAGCAGCAGCCAATTAATCTAAGCGCGACCATGGGGAGAGAGCGAGAGAGACACGCAAACTCCAAATATACAGCAGCAGCAGCAGGCTTCGTCAGGGTCATGATTCTAGATTTGAAGCTTTCGTGACTGCAAGGATTCATATTCTTAGGTTTTTTTCGGTAAAGTCACGTAGGTAAAACATTAAAATTAATAAAAGGAAAATAAAATAAAAATCACGACGTTTCGGAGGCAACACAAGCTTCCGTCTTCAGGTGGAACCGTCACAGCCACGACAGCTGTATCAAGCAAATGAGAGATTGCAAGAGCTAATAGGGTCATGATTGACTACCATGCGCCGTCCGCTTGCCAGTGGACGTTGAAGATGCCATGACGCCATTCGAAAAGAGGAGGGAAATGATGCCGCAAGTCACTCGATTTAGATTAAACATCATTCAGACACTGTCTTTCCGACAGCCCTGTTCTTCACCTGAGGACGGCTGCTTGCGTTGTGGCCGAAACGTCGTGAGAATTGTATTTTATTATGTTTTATTTTATTATTTTATTATTTCCCTTCTACGTGACTTTACGGAAAAAACCAAGAAGGTGAATCCCTGCAGTCACGAAAGCTTTAAATCGTGTTTTAAGATTACACATCGCAACGTCGCCCCCCACTTACGGGCAGACTCACGCCCGATTATTTATGAAAGTGTTTTTCCCGGTTTGAGTTCACTCTGGGTCGGCAGGGGGGGTGCGGCAGGGGGGGGGGCGGCGCGGTGAGTAACGACTGTGCCACAAGAAGCACCCGGGTTCTGTTCCCAACTCTGGCTTACCTGGTAAAATAAAAAAAATTGTTCAGTTTTATTTGTATAATTTTAAGTGATTCACTTACCTTTCCTATACTTTGCACTCCGAACATGTTTGTTGTTGGAACGTTCTGACCCTGTGCCCCAGCTGGGCATCTGTGAAAACGCACTTCACAGCTCATCAGATTCCTCCATATGAATACTCTGAAAGTGTAAGAACCAAGAATATGAATACTCTGATTGTGATCTCCCTGTACGTTCTCCCCATGTTCTGCATTGGGCATCCTCCGGGTTTCTCAGTTTCCTCCTCCATAGCAAGAGACAGCAGAGGAGGAGGAGAGATTGCCAGACTTCCCCGCACCTCGATTAGCACTGGTGTCTACGTGCGGTGCGAAATAAGTTCAACATACAGACACGCATCCAGATGCCCCGAGGGTGGTTTCAGACAGAGTCACGCAATTCTACGCACACCTGCCTGCCCGATGATGTTCAGAGCGAGTCTCTGATGGCAAAGTCAGATAGCGTGCGGGCGGGCGGAATAATTGCGTTACTCGCCTGGCTCTCGTCACCGCGCGCGCTTGTGGCTTGCGATGACGTCCTCGCTGCTGCGGAGTTTCGTTTATATTCGTGCTGGCAGAGTCACCGATGGATCCCCCCCCCCCTGCACCCCCTTCCCCCGCGAGCCTTCGCGTCGAGGTTGGTGGTCCAGATGTCATATGAAGCCCCAATTAATGGACCCCAAACATTTTTTTNCTCCTTTGCTTATTCATTTCTGTTTTTTATAAAACTTATTTATTTCAGATGGCCAATACCAGTTCCGTCTGCTGTTGAAGATGTTCGAAAGGAGTTTTGTGAAAGATTGAACAATAATGATGATATTTCATCAAGTTATATCACTTACATTACATTACACACCCATTGGGTACACAAATATTGTAGTTTTAGATAATTAAATGGGTGCCACAAGACATCTGGACGCCCTGTACATTGCAGCCCGAGACGCTGTGCCTGGGTGTCTGCCCCCTCTCTCTGCACACACATGGGCCCTGGTTATCCGCTGCTGGATGAGGGCCTATCCAAGCCGTACATGGGCCGTGAGCGGTGTTTGACCATACTTCACTGCGCGGGCCGCTTGGTGGGGTTGTCGAGATGCTGNCTGTCTTTCTGTGCGTGGCGTTAACGTGTTCAGTCGCTAGCCTTGTCCGCCTGTCTTTCTGTGCGTGTCAGTCACCGTGTCCAAGCGCTAGCCTGGTCTGCCTGTCTTTCTGTGCGTGGCGGTCACCGTGTACAAGCGCTAGCCTGGTCGCCTGTCTTTCTGTGCATGGCGGTCACCGTGTACAAGCGCTAGCCTGGTCCGCCTGTCTTTCTGTGCGTGGCAGTCACCGTGTACAAGCGCTAGCCTGGTCCGCCTGTCTTTCTGTGCGTGGCGGTCACTGTTCAAGCGCTAGCCTGGTCCGCCTGTCTTTCTGTGCGTGGCAGTCACCGTGTTCAAGCGCTAGCCTGGTCCGCCTGTCTTTCTGTGCGTGGCGGTCACCATGACAAGCGCTAGCCTGGTCCGCCTGTCTTTCTGTGCATGGCGGTCACCGTGTCCAAGCGCTAGCCTGGTCCGCCTGTCTTTCTGGCGTGGTGGTCACCGTGTACAAGCGCTAGCCTGGCCGCCTGTCTTTCTGGCGTGGCAGTCACCGTGTTCAAGCGCTAGCCTGGTCCGCCTGTCTTTCTGTGCATGGCGGTCGCTGTCAAGCGCTAGCCTGGTCCGCCTGTCTTTCTGGCGTGGCAGTCACCGTGTCAAGCGCTAGCCTGGCCGCCTGTCTTTCTGGCATGGCGTCACCGTGTCCAAGCGCTAGCCTGGCCGCCTGTCTTTCTGTGCGTGGCGGTCACTGTCCAAGCGCTAGCCTGTCCGCCTGTCTTTCTGGCATGGGGTTACCGTGTCAAGCGCTAGCCTGGCCGCCTGTCTTTCTGGCGTGGCGGTCACTGTCCAAGCGCTAGCCTGGTCGCCTGTCTTTCTGTGCATGGCGGTCACTGTCAAGCGCTAGCCTGGTCGCCTGTCTGTGCATGGGGTCACTGTTCAAGCGCTAGCCTGGTCGCCTGTCTTTCTGTGCATGGCGGTCACCGTGTCAAGCGCTAGCCTGGTCGCCTGTCTTTCTGTGCATGGCGGTCACTGTTCAAGCGCTAGCCTGGTCGCCTGTCTGTGCGTGGCGGTCACCGTGTCCAAGCGCTAGCCTGGTCCGCCTGTCTTCTGTGCGTGGCGGTCCCGTGTTCAAGCGCTAGCCTGGCCGCCTGTCTTTCTGTGCGTGGCAGTCACGTCAAGCGCTAGCCTGGTCCGCCTGTCTTTCTGTGCGTGCGGTCACGTGTCATGCGCTAGCCTGGTCCGCCTGTCTTTCTGTGCGTGGCGGTCCCCGTGTCAAGCGCTAGCCTGGTCCGCCTGTCTTCTGTGTGGCGGTCCCCGCTGTTCCTGTGTGTGCGGTCACTGTCAAGCGCTAGCCTGGTCCGCCTGTCTTTCTGTGCATGGTGTAATCGTGTTCAAGCGCTAGCCTGGTCGCCTGTCTTTCTGTGCGTGGCGCTCGCTGTTCAAGCGCTAGCCTGGTCCGCCTGTCTTTCTGTGCGTGGCGGTCGCTGTTCAAGCGCTGTCCAGGCTCAGCTGCGCTCAGCTTCCGAGATGTGATGAGGACAGAGGCTTTCGATGAGATTTGGTCAAAGGCTGTGCGTGTTTCTCACAGGGGCGGTTCGCGTGGCCGTGTGATCTAAAGCGCGACAAAAGACAGAGGTCCCTGTTTTTTTNTTTTAAAGCTTTTTGTTGTTGTGGTTGTAACGGTGCTATCAGCATCGGTATCCATTTGTAAGTCTCTCCGAGCAGTGCAGCTGTTTGCGTGAGCGAGCGGGCCTGCTGCGGGAGTGGACATCACAGAGCTTCCTCTGAGATGCCCCTTCTTCAAGTGACCTCTGAACACACACCAGCCAGGGGGTAGGGGGGGNTCAGCACTCTCTCTCTCCCGCCTGCCCGGCCCCGAGAGCGAGGCTCCTCGCACGGCGATGACAAACTATTCTCAACGTAACGTGATGGGTTTGACCGTGCAGTCGTTGGTGTGACCAGGTGAGACCATTGACTCATTAGATAGACTTGAGAATCTCACTACAGGGGTTGCCTGGATTCGAACCCAGGATCTCAGTGGTGCCAGCTCATCCCACTGACCTCTGTGCCATCCTCCGGCCACCTGAAGGAGGAGACAGCTTCACTCTCCGTGACCTTTCGAGGCATCTGGCAAAAGAGAGGCGGGCGATGGCCACGGCGTCGGTCGGTGTCGGTCAGCTCCTGAGGCTTTGTCTCGGCCCTGACCACCGCCGGGTAGCGCGTGCTAGGATCGCTACCCCCTCGTGCGTGTGGGGGTTTCTCCGCTCGACTCTGCTTCACGCAAAGCGATCAACCGATTTGTTTTTATTTTTATTTTTCTCTAAAACTAAAAACCAAACTATTTATTTTATTTCACCCGGTAAGGCCCACGCTGAGCTGTGTGGATCTTTTTCAGAAGCGACCTGACGATCACAAATGACAGTAACTTATCATCGTGTGGAAATTCATGGCAGCCAACATCCTCTAAATGCGCGATGTCAATTCCAAATAGCGGAGGGAAAACCCGGAGGACCCGGAGAAAAATCCACACGGGGAGAGAGACACGCAAACTCCAAATATAGAGCAGGTGTCAGGGTTGGAATCAAACCAACGACCTCCTGCGTGCCAGGCGAGGTAGTTAACATCTCCTAGCCACAGTGGTGCTCTCCTGCAAAAAAAACCTTTGAAAAAGTATGCACTGTTTTTTTATTTTTAATAAAAACCAAGACCATGAAAAAAATCTCGAAAACAAATATTACGAGCTAAAGGAGTGGTTGGAAACGCCTTGGGGAAGTCACGGCTTTTCAAAAACATCCCCCGAGTCATTGTGTGACATGAAGGCGCGCGAGAGTGGCAATCAGACGGAAAGCTGTTACCGCGGTTGTGTCGCTTCACCGCAGATTACGATGCTCCGCCCCCCCCCCNTCACAGCGGACGTTAACGTCGCCCCTGCGGCATCGTCAGCGAGAGGCAGCCCGTCGCGTGCCGGTGCCACGGGTCCAGAATTATCCAAATTAGAAGTCGCCCGCAAGCGCACGTCGTGCGCTTCTGCAGTCCCCTGGAACTCTTCCTCCCAACATTAGGAAGCCACTGGATCTTTTTAAAGAATCTAGAATTTAATCTAAAAATGAGAACTAATTTCTTGAGAACTGCTTTTTGCGTTTAGTTTGTTGCCCCCCCCCCCCNACCTCCGATTAGCACGTTTGGGTTGTACGCTGCAAAAGAGGTTCAACATACAAGTTTCACGTTTAATGTATTAGGTAGAGCCCTGTGAGCCATGCGGCTCTTGAGTCGGGTGCAACCGCAACAAACACAATATGAACGGAGAACATCTTAAAGCGATGACGCGCAATAGAAACATCCTGGGATAAACCAGCAAATCTTCCAGAAAAAACAAACACCGTATTACAACGCTGTGTGCAAAAATCCCAGTGTGATGCAAGTCAAACAATAACAACCATAAGACAATTTAGATTCAAGTTGTCAGTCCAACTCCGCACTTCCGCAAGAAACGTGGCTTAACCATATGTTTTCGAAATCACCAAAAATAGCTATAAAATACAATGTAACAACAGTAATCATAGGAACTTTGATTCAAATGTAACAATAAACGATATCCACAACGTAGTCATCATCACCATCATCCCTACAGGCCGCCTGACGCTGCGTCGCAGGCCTGTGCCGAGTCAGCGCGTGCCGAACAGCATCACGCTCCAAGTTTTACTAATTAGTAAATTAGACCGAAAATTACTCAACTTGGGTGACTACCAAATGGGCTTTGTTATTAATGATTAAAGTGGGGTTGCCGCGGTATAATGTTTCGCCATGAGACGATCCGTATCAAAATCTCAACTCGGCCGTCATCGCCGTATAGTGCCAATGACGTCAGTTACTCCGTAAAACATCAACAGAGCATTAACATAACGGGTAAATGTGTGTGTGTTTATGGAGATCTTCTTTCAGAAGCGAGCTGGCTATCACAAATGATAGCTCAACGAAGTGGCTTATCACGTGGAAATGTATAGCAGACAAACACTCTTAACGCGTCTTTCTAAATGTGGAGAGAAAACCCGGAGGAGCCGGAGAAGAATCCACGTGACCGCGGGAAGAGAGACACGCAAACTCCAAATATACAATCGTTAGGGTCAGGATCGAACCCACAACCTCCTGCATACCAGGCGTGGGAGTTAACATCTCCTAGCCACCGTAGCGCACCAATTATTTCATAAGGGGAAAAAAGAGCTGATACAAATGCTACAAGAAAGCGAATCGCTGCGTGACGACATGATTGTGCATCGTACAACGTGTCTCAGGAGTGGCCGTGTCACAGCAAGCCGAGATCACAACCACGCATCTCCCTGCGCATCTCCACTGGGATGCTGAGCAGCCAGTGGTGGAAATTCCACATTCTCATGGCAGGACATAGAAATTAAATTGTACCGAAGCCAGTACAGTCATCTCAATTATCTGCCGCAATGAGGTGGGAGTTAACGGTGGCCCTGATAAAAAAAAGAGACAGATAATTAATTAATGCAAGACATTTGAGTTAGGATAGAAATTAGCAGCAGAGGAAGCACGTGAATGTGGCCAGGGTAGCAGCGGAGAGAGCAAGTGAACACGGGCAGGGTAGCAGCGGAGAGAGCAAGTGAACACGGGCAGGGTAGCAGTGGAGAAAGCACGTACACATGGGCAGGGTAGCAGCGGAGAGAGCACGTACACACGGGGAGTGTCGGCATTGGATGCGCCGTCTGTGTGTTTGTTCGCTTCCTGGATGAGCGCGTTCACTCGCCCGACCCGTGGGGAGCCACGGGCCGCTCACTCCGCCGACCCTCGACGAGTGAGGAGCAGTGGGTGTAGCCAGGCACCCGGTGCCACTCTCGTCTGTGACCCCCCCCCCCCCACGGTGCAGATGCACCGCCAACGCACTCAGTTGCTACGCCGCTGCAGCCAGCTCCGCGTCTAATCGGCGCTCGGTGTGAGCCACCCACGGTCCGCCTGCAAGGCGGCCTTCACGCATGCCCCAGATTCCTGCTTTCATCCTCCGGCCCAGGGAGGGTGGGAGGTGTGATGGGGAAGGGGGGGAGGGGTCCATCGTGTGCAGTGAGCCAGGGTACAGGAATCCACCACACATCCACTTGTACACACACACACANGTGTGCGTGTGTGTATGTACATTGCACTCCTTTCGCGGCGTACTTGGCCAGCCCTGCTAATCGGGGGGTGTGTGGAGTCTGTTTGTTCTCCCCACTGTTGAGGTGCATGGGGTTTCCTTCAGGGTCTCCGGTTTCCTTCTCCCATAGCTGAACAGAACATCCAAGTTTGAGTGGCATTAACTGAAACTACGACACGATGTACTTACCAGGTGAGGCCCACTGAGCTGCAGCTCTTCTTTCAGGAGGGACCAGGCCACAAACGATAGCTCAGTCAGTCCCAGAAGGCCGTGGGCCGGTGGGATGTGTAAAACGAATACTTAATGTTAGAAATGTTGGGAGACAAATCTGGGAAGGAGGTATTTCGTCTGCGTATGTATTATGCAAGGAGGATTGGGGTTAATGTAAAAGCAGTGCCGGTTCTGTGGACGAATAAGTGTCGATGGATGGATGCATGCGCAGATAGAAACACATCAGGGGGGCTGTGTTGACAGCGAGGCACTGGCACTCAAAAGTGCACGCGCCACATCCGTCAGGAACGCTGCCCTGCCACGGGAGGTGAGTGCACAGCGCTATAAACCCTTTCACCTGAGACGGTTCCAGCGAGACAGGTAGTAGGAACAAGACAACATAAAGCATTCTTGCATCGAATCGTGACGACTTATCGTATCGGCGGGTGTAAGGGAGTGAGTTTACTACTATCTCACTACTTTTTTTATTGTACCAGCTGTGTAGCTCTTTTTCAGAATCGACCTGGCCACAAAAGATCGCTCAACGACGTGGATTATCATGTGGAAATCTATAGCAGCAAAATACTCGAAATGCACGTTGATTCTAAATGTGGAGGGAAAACCGAAGGACCCGAGAAAAATCCACATGACCACGGGAGAATATGCAAATCCCAATACACAGGCTTCAGGATCGGAATAAAACCCACGACCTGTATACCAGGCGAGGTAATTAACATCTCGCCACTGTGGCTAGGAGATGTTAACTACCTCGCCTGGCATACAGGAGATCGTTCGATCCCGACTCGGACGCCTGCTGCTGTATATTTGGAGTTTGCGTGTCTCTCTCTCTCCCCCCGTGGTCACGTGCCTTTTTCTCCTGGTCCTCGGTTTTTCCCTCCATATTTAGAATGAATGTGCATTTTTTGCTGCTATAATTTCCACGTGATAAGCCACTTCGTTGAGCTATCAAGCTCAGTGGGCCTTACCTGGTAAAATAAAAAAATAGTTTGGTATTATTTATATATTTTTAAAAGATTTATTTAACTTTCCTATACTTTGCACTCGTATCGTTGTTTTTGTACTGTTTGTTGTTGGAATGTTCTGACCCCGTGCTCCTACTGGACATTTTGAAAAAAAGAGCTGCATAGCTCACCGGATTCCTCCAGTCGAGTATTTGGTTGCTGCTATAAATGTCCACGTGACGATGAGCCACTTGCTGGAGCTATTATTTGTGATAGCCAGGTCACTTCTGATAGCCGCTGGGCCTGAGCTGGGAAAATAAATGAAGTGGTTTTAGTTGTAACCATTGGCCCCTCCAGCGGCGGCTCGGCAGTGCGGGCACGGCCCCCACCGTAGGCCCCAAGGCCCCACTCTCGATGTCTCCTGCCTCTGTGTTACTCACTCTCAGCCTGCTGCTGCTGCTCGTGCCGTTGCAGAGCGGCGTGTGGGCGCTGTGCGGCGGCGGTGGTGGCGGTGGAGAAGGAAGCGTCACGGCCAGGCAGCCGAGTCCGCCCTCTTACCCGGGCCAGAAGCCGAAGCGGTGGTGCATGCCATGAAGGTACCCGCGGACGGTACATAGCCCCACC
Source organism: Lethenteron camtschaticum (assembly GCA_018977245.1). Taxonomy (NCBI): domain Eukaryota; kingdom Metazoa; phylum Chordata; class Hyperoartia; order Petromyzontiformes; family Petromyzontidae; genus Lethenteron; species Lethenteron camtschaticum. The sequence goes on along the minus strand of MU249623.1, from coordinate 4,922,795 downwards.
ACGACCTACCTGCCTTCTATACTTGTACACGAGTTTTGCCACGAGAGAGAGAGAAAGTAACAAAAACGAACAATTGAGTGTGTGCGTCTGTGTACACGTGTGCGTACGAGTGTGCGTGTGTGTACGAGTGTGTGAGCGTGTACATGAGCGTGCGTGATACGAGAGTGTGTACACACGCGTGACTGCGTGAGTGTGCGTGTGTGTACATGTGTGTCGGCGTGTACGCGAGTGCGTGCGTGACTACGGCTGTGTGTACAAGTACACAAGCAGGTGCATGCGAAGGTTTGCGGTGCACGGGGCCGACACAAGGGTACGAGGATGCCATGGCATGGTGTGGCACTCTGGAATGGTTGGCTGGTGCACGGTGCCACGTGTGGCATGGTGATGTGGTGGCACGGTGGCACGGTGGTGCGATGTGGCACCGTGTGGCGTGGCTTGCCGCGTGGTGCGGCAACGTGTGGTGTGTTGTGGAGTGCCGCAGAGTGGCATGTTGTGTTGTCGCGCGGTGTGGCTTGTCGCGTGTTCGTTATGACGTGGCACGAAGCGTTGTGGTTCACGTGGCATGGCGCGTTACGATTTGTCGTGATGTGCGTGGTATCGTAGGTTCAATCCCGACCCTGATGCCTGTATATTTGAGTTTCCATGTCTCTCTCCCGTGGTCGTGTGGATTTTTCTCCGGATCCTCCAGTTTTTCCCTCCACATTTAGAAACACGCGTTTCAAGTCTTTGGCTGCTGTAAATGTCCACATGATGAGCCACTTCGTTGAGCTTCATTTGCGGCCCACTCACTCTACAAAGAGCGACAGAGCTCAGTGGGGTTTACCTGGGAAAAATAAATAATAGTGCCGTTCCGGTATAAGGTGGGGTGGTGTGTTGCGGTGTGACTTTGCAGTGAGACGTGGAGTGTTGCGGTTTGACGTGGAGTGGCATCACGCTTGGCGTGGGCCTGCTGTGTTGTGGGCCTGCTGTGTTGTGGGCCTGCTGTGTTGTGGGCCTGCTGTGTTGTGGGCCTGCTGTGTTGGGTGCAGCCCGTTCTCCTCTAACGCCACGTGTTGTTTCACAACGCGAATTGGATACAACGCGATGAATGTACTAGGGAACACATTTTTACAACGCGAATGTGACTTTGATATAACGCGATCGAGTGAACGGAACTACGTCGCAGCGTGAGTAGGAATCAGCGGTCGTACGGCGCCTCGGCGCCGCATCATCGCACGAGGCAGTGGGATGCTGCTGGATACTTCTAGACGCTACCCACGCACCTCGGTGTTTGTTCGGCCTGCGTAGGATCTCACGTGTTATCGCGGACGTGCTTTACCCCTACATTGTGTATTATTTATTATGACGCGATTTTACTTAAAATAAAAGCAGAGCGCGATGGAATCACCGATGCTGCCGTTATTGGCCAATCAAAGGAAGGTTGGCCTGGAACACGACGAACTCCATCCAAACATTGATTGCCAATCAATCGCCATTCTCAAGATGGCTGCCCCTATCAACTCTGAGCGACTGCGGATCGATGGAGCAGAATCGATACGATTGACCTCGATTAATGATCCGCAATACCTTGCATGCGGGCAAGGACACGCCGGCCCACCTCTTATATGGGGGGGGNAGGCAAATCTTCGACCGGTCATTTAGTGGGCTGTCCGATTGCATCGCTCTGTCAGAGCGCCGCCGCTACACGGCGCGCCTCCTCTGTCCCGTGGTTACAACTCGTTGTGATTGCCGCAGGCAGCTGCTGCTTGTGAGGGCACGGCGTGACTCACAGACACGCTCGTTTACCGTCGCTACATGGGCGCCCGCTTCCCTAGACAAACATAAAATTAGCGCTGCAGTCAAACCTCTTACACCTCTGGCGGTAAGTAATTCGCTAAACAGATATTTAAAGCGCCGACGAAGCATGCGATGATGCGGTAATTGCCTCTTTTCACACGTTAATTTGTTTTTGCGTGGTTGCTTGCATTAGTGTCAACGCCACGTGCCATATGAGTGGTGATAATAATAACAATAGCACGATAGCACTTCCAGTACATTTGGTATTCGTGCAATTCTCATGGCTCAGGGCTGTCGTGAAGGTGCCGGTGTTTCACAGCTGGATGGTTGCTCCGTGGAATCCCGCTTGAGTCGTCTGCGGTGACATTTTTTAATTTGACAAATTTTGGCACACAAGGGTCTCACTCGCTTGGAATGATCGTCACGAGATCTTTAGTGTCACGGGATCAATGATCATCACGAGATCTTTAGTGTCACGTGATCTTTAGTGTCACAGGAACTTTAGCGTCATGGGATTTTTAGCATCACGTGATCTTTAGCGTCACGGGATCTTTAAATGCCGATGGCGCGTCGTCATTTACGGCTAACACAAAGACACCGCATCATTAACCGGGGCGGCCTGCCGGAGCCGCACCAGCTGAGCGCGCGTCGTGTTCCACGGCCAATGGTTGGCGTGTCGGCCACCGCCAAAGCCATCACCACTGCGCCTGGCACCCAGGAACTTTGCGATGATATTTTAGTTGGTTTGATACGTACGAGCCAGGACTCACTCTTCCTACATTCCACTCTCAATTACTAGAAACTATTAAACGGAACTACATTTTTATTTGACCAAGTAAGGCCCATTGGGCTGGAAAGCTCTTTTTCAGAAGCGACCTGGCTATCACAATGATTGCCCAATGAAGTGGCTCATCGTGTGGAAATCTGTCGAAGCCAAATGCTCCAAGCGTATGGTGATGTTGATTCTAAATGTGGAGGGAAAAACTGGAGGTCCCGGAAAAAAACCACGCGAAGACAGGGAGAACATGCAAACTCCAAATATACAGCAGCAGCAGGCGTCAGGTTGGGATCGAACCCACGACCTCCTGTATACCAGGCGGAATATTAACATCTCCCAGCCACCGTGGCCCCCATTACCCCCATTACTACGATTACTCGGGTAATGGGGCGCAGGGGCAGGGGGAGGACAGGGTGTGGGCCCCAAAAAAACACGAAAAAACTAAACCGATAACGCAAAACTTGTCTAGATTCGGGTCTGAAACAAACCAGCGGGGCGTGCCGGCTCCTCGCCGCACCCATGATGACGTGCCGCCCGTGCCGCCCGTGACCACGTGCCCCCCGTGACCACGTGACCGCCCGTGACCACGTGCCCCCCGTGACCACGTGCCGCCCGTGACCACGTGACCGCGTGCCGCCCGTGACCACGTGCCCCCTTGCCCCCGTGACCACGTGCCGACCGTGACCACGTGACCGCGTGCCGCCCGTGACCACGTGCCCCCCTTGCCCCCGTGAGCACGTGCCGCCGTGACCACGTGACCCCCGTGACCACGTGCCCCCGTGAGCACGTGCCGCCCGTGACCACGTGACCCCCGTGACCACGTGCCCCCTTGCCTCCCGTGAGCACGTGCCGCCCGTGACCACGTGACCGCGTGCCGCCCGTGACCACGTGCCCCCTTGCCCCCGTGAGCACGTGCCGCCCGTGACCACGTGACCGCCCGTGCCGCCCACAGGTGCTGGAGGTGCACGAGAAGCTGGAGAGGCGGCGCAGGCGCGGGAGCGAGACATGAGCGAGAAGGAGAAGGCCATCGTGCGCGAGATGTGTAACGTACGTCCCCCCCCACACCCCTGCCACCCCCCACACACCCCCTGCCACCCCCACCCTGGAGACGCGGGGAGAGGCAACGAGGTGCCATAGGGAGACAGTCGGATACTGACAGAGGTGGGACAAAGCATTGTTATGCAAGTCCAAGTCGAGTCTGAAGTCATCAAATTCATGACTCGAGTCTGACTCGAGTCCAAGTCACATGACTCGAGTCCACACCTCAGAGGTGGGACAAAGTCATTGTTATGCAAGTCCAAGTCGAGTCTGAAGTCATCAAATTCATGACTCGAGTCTGACTCGAGTCCAAGTCACATGACTCGAGTCCACACCTCTGAATACTGGGACATCAGAATCTGTATTTAGACTGCTGGAGGAGGAATCGATGAGCTATGAAGCTCTTTCACAGACGTCCACTAGGGACGCGTCAGAACGCTATAACAACAAAGTATAGGAAAGGTAAACAAATCGCTTAACAAACATGGACACATTAAAAACTACATTATTTTTTTCTTACCAGGTAAAGCGCACGGAGGTCTTCACTTATTTTCAGAAGCGACCTGGCCACAATTGATAGGTCAACAAAGTGGCTTATCATCGTGTGGAGATTTATAGCAGCTAAAAATAACCTCAGTAACCTCAAGGCAGTCAGACACAGCGAGTGGCAGCCTGTGGGCACAACAGAGGCAGGTCAGCGTCGTGTCTGTGTGCGTCCACGCCGTGTCTGCGTCCACGCCGTGCCTGCGTGTGTCCACGTCGTGTCTGCGTGTGTCTGTGTGCGTCCACGCCGTGTCTGCGTGTGTCCACGCCGTGTCTGCGTCCACGCCGTGTCTGTGTCCACGCCGTGTCTGCGTGTGTCCACGCCGTGTCTGCGTGTGTCTGTGTGCGTCCACGCCGTGTCTGCGTGTGTCCACGCCGTGTCTGTGTCCACGCCGTGTCTGTGTCCACGCCGTGCCTGCGTGTGTCCTCGTCGTGTCTGCGTGTGTCTGTGTGCGTCCACGCGTGTCTGCGTGTGTCCACGTCGTGTCTGTGTGTGTCCACGTCGTGTCTGTGTGTGTCCACGTCGTGTCTGCGTGTGTCTGTGCGTGTCCACGCCGTGTCTGTGTCCACGCCGTGTCTGTATCCACGCCGTGTCTGCGTGTGTCTGTGTGTGTCCACGCCGTGTCTGTGTGTGTCCACGCCGCGAGGGGAAGGACGACAAACTGAACACAAGAAGCAGTTGTAGAGGAATGAGTTTTGAATCTACGTGCTCAACGTGTTGGGGATTCACGACATGCCAATGTAGAAAGTGAGTTTCGGATCCACGCGGTTCTAAAGTGCCGAGCTCCAAGGGGACCTTGGTCGGGGCGGCCTCTCGCCCACCACCACTCGGCGGAGGTGCCGTCCACATCCCGCAGAGAGTCGTGGGTTCGAGCCGGTGCCGTTTGACTATCGGATTAATCGACGTCCCTGGTGAGGTGGGGGGGGNTACGTGAGAGGGCATTTAGGGCGGAGGCGGCTAGTGGGGGGGGGGTGGTGCTGAGTGGCTTAAACGCCACGGGGGTATGGGGGGGTAGGGGGGTTCACAGTCAATGACAAACCCCCTTGTCCGTGGGCCACGAGACGGGGGCTGTGGGGTGAGTGCGTGCGTGTGTGTGTGCGTGTGTGCGTGCGTGTGTGCGCGCGTGTGTGTGTGCGTGCGTGTTTGTGCGCGTGTGTGTGTGCGTGCGTGCGTGTGTGCGTGCGTGTGTGTGTGCGTGTGTGTGTATGTGCGTGTGTGCGTGCGTGTGTGCGTGCGTGTGTGTGCGTGTGTGCGTGCGCGTGCGATCCGAAGGGCGAATCTTGGTGCTACCNACTCGCTCGCCACTCACATGACTACAAAGACAAAGATCCCCGTGTAGCCTCAACAGACTGTAGGGGCAAGTGCTGTTAGCGAGCACCAATGAAGGCCGGCACGGCACACGAGGGGGTCGGTGGCCAGCACCGCGCCCGGCCGCCCAGTGGCGATGTTTACACACCGCACCAGGTCATTTGAGACTGAATCGACCAATGGGAGGCCCAGGACCGGTTCAGATAATCGTCACTGGTGTTGACCGTGAGCGGAATCGAATCCGGGTCGGCAGGTTCAGCGCGCTAACCGCTACACTACCGCTCCCACACACGCACACACACACACTCACGCACACACGCACACTCACGCACACACACGCATTCACGCAATCACACGCACTCGCACACACTCACGCACACACACGCACTCACACACACACGCACTCACGCACACACACACGCACACACACGACGCCCCCTTCCCTGTCTCCTCTCCTCCGCCAGGTGGTTTGGCGGAAACTGGGGGACACCTCGGCCCCACCACCGGCGCGGCCGCCCCACCGCACTACCCGGGCCCCGTGTGAAGCCGTGGGGGTACCCCCCACCCCCACCAGCAGCAGCAGCCTGGAAGCGTCACCTCGCGTCAATGGGGGGTGGGGCACCAGGGCTGGGAGTCGAGCTTGGGATGGGGACCTTGAGGGGGGGGTGGGCGCGGAGGGCAAAGACGTCGTCGTGTTTAGAGTCTCGTGGGGGACGAGGCTCCTGCTACATTTTCGTTTGAACAGAGTCGCCGAGCGGTCAGCAACAAGGAGCACTGCCACTGTAGTAATCGCGAGGAGTTGGGAACGCGCTCCTTGAACCGAGCGAGGAGGTCGTTGTTGTGAGAGATGAGTGGGGGACGGAGAAGAGACGATGGTGGTGGGTGGAGGAGGGAACTCTACACAGTGGAGCAGTACGAGAGGACACGCAGACAGAAGTGAGGTGACCTGCAGTGTGGGGAGTGAGAGGGTGGGTGAGCGAGTGGGTGGGTGAGTGCATAGGCGAGTGGGTGGGTGTGTTGTTGTGACCTGCAGCAGGGTGGTGTTGAATGAACGTGCGATGTGGACGCAGTGAAACGAGGCAGCCAGCGAGGTCCACGGGAGCAAGAACCGCGTAGTCGTAGCAGCGATAGAAGAGTGATCAGGAAGCGACCTGCGAGCGAGCGAGCCCCGGATCGCCCCAACTGCTTCTTCACGACGGCCTGCGAGGTCGGAACTGGGCCCGAGCGCCCGAGGGGTGACACGTGGGGACGCGTTGGACGAATGTTAGACACGGCGCGCATGTTCGCGTCACGCGGGAGAGAGAGAGCGGAGTATCCAGAGAAAACCAACGAGGGGGAGGTCATGCTGGACAGCTGGACAGCCTTGCTGCCTGGAGGGGGACGGGTGGACGGTGCTCCGACCGCCTGCTGGACTGCCACCTCGTGGCCACCTCTTCCACGGCCCCGCGGCTCGTTGGGGAGTTCGGCAAAATCTCGTGGCGTTCGGCCCGCGTCGTCGCGGGCGGTGCCGCCACGGGGTCCCGGCCAGCGGAGAGAGCGGAGCGACGAGGTGGAGGTGGCGTCCAGTGCTTTTAGAGGAAGACTAAAGACAAAGATCCCCCGTGTAGCCTTAACAAACTGTTGGGGCAAGTGCGGTTAGCGAGTAGCGCCTACGGAGGCCGTCACGGCACACGAGGGGGGGGGGGGCATCACGCCCGGCCGCCTTTGTCTCCCAACGACGATGTTTACGCATTGCACCGGGTACTCGTGTGAGGCTGAGTCGACCTAGGGGAGATACTGGTCACCGGTGTTGGTTGCCGTGAGCGGGAATCGACTTGGAGGGAGAGTGGCCCGCCTGCCCAGGCGAGCGGCTCTGCACGCGAGGCTGCTGGCGCCACGGGAGCCGCCACCGATGATGCCGCAGCAGACGGACAGACGGACAGACAGCGCCCGGCGCAATTCCGCAGTCACCACTCGGCCTCGTGTCATCGCCAGCACCGGCAACTGCGATAGAGCGCAGCTCAACACGATTGCGGCAGCAGCTATCGGCACAAATCGATTCCTGTCACCCGAGCACGGACGCCAATACCGACCCGGGCAGGTGGCAACCCTCGTGTGTAAGTGAGCGACTTGGCAAATGAATGTGAGTATTAATAGGTGAGCGGGTGGGTGAGTTACCGAGTGACTTGGAAAATGAATGGGTGCTTTAATGAATGAGTGGGTGGGTGAGTGGCCGGGTGGTATGGTTGCCACGTGTTCCACAGTCGTCCAAACCCGGGCGTATTTATCGGTTAGCATGAGAGGTCGATGATCCAACCTGTACCGTCAACCGCAATTCAGTAACAGTCCGGCACGATTCGGGTACCAGATCTTGGCACGAATAAAAGTCCCACCCGAACCCAGACAGGTGGCCGTGTGGCCACCCTCTGCGGGACATCGCTGAGACCCTCACCGCCCGCGTGTGGCGTAGCGACAAGAGAAGAGCCCTGGGGGGTTGGGGGGGGGGGGNCAGGGCCGTCCATAGAAGGGGGCTGCGGGGCCCGGGGCAAACCCCACACCGCGTGGGCCCCTGACGCCTTCCCACTAAGCCCCCCCCCATACACGGGGCCCGGGCGTCTCCCCGACTCGCCGTGTGCCCCGGGCACGGCTCTTGTGTGCGCCCGTTGGGATGCGCTTGCAGTCGAGGGCTTGAGCAATCTGTTGCCCGCGCGTGTTTTAATTATCTGCGTTGTGCTAATTGCCTGTCCACGCTAATTGATGAGGTCATGATGATGATGATCCATGCATGAGCCGACAACTCCCGTCTCTACCAAAAACCTCACCTGTTCCCGCCCGCGGTTATGTAAATATTGACACGCGCGCACACATTACACAACAACAACAACAACCGCCATTCACCACGTAGCGATGGTGGCATCACCACGGCACTTGTGCCAGTCTCGCTGCCGGCAGCAAGAAGTCACGGGACGAGCCTCGGGTGCCGCGGGTTCACCGGACGAGTCGACTGGCACGCACAAGCGTGCCCCCCCCCCNACCAGCGTGCCCCCACCAGCGTGCCCCCCCCACCAGCGTGCCCCCCCCCCACCAGCGTGCCCCCCCCCCCACCAGCGTGCCCCCCCCCCCCCACCAGCGTGCCCCCCCCCCACCTCGCCCTGTGTGTGCTGAGCCGCCCGACCGCTCGTTGTGTGCGAGCCTCTCTTCTTACACCCCTCGGGAGCGTCCCGCACGAATAATCGCGAGCGGCGGCGAAGATGGTGGTGGCGGTAGAGGCGATGATAGTGGAGGCGATGGTGGTGGTGGAGGCGGTGGTGGTGGTGGAGGCGGTGGTGGAGGCGGAGGTGGTGGTGGTGGAGGCGGTGGTGGTGGTGGTGGCTGAGGTGGAGGAGCTCCATTCTCTGGGTCGTGTTGCTCATTATCCAGCTCCGGTTTGACGGTGGGGGGGGGGCATCAGCCGAGCGACGTTTTCTTTTCGCGCCTTCGATTTGCACAGGTGGCTGCGTACGGTGCGAAAGAAGTTAATGCATCTTTGCATTTCCCGTTTGGATGTTGTCTGGCCTGTCTATTCACTCACAAACGTTAATTCACTTNACACACGCATAGAACACACACACATAGATACAACACAATAGATAACATACATAGATACACAAATACACAAATACAACACAAAGAACACCCCGTATAGCCGACACAGACTCCATGCCGGGGTGGTGGCCAGCACCACGACCGCCTTTTCTCTGGTGACGATTTTTACACCCCGCACCGGGTACCCATTCGACTAGTCGACCTAGGAGATGCCCAGCCGGCTCAGATAATTCCTGATTGTCGGTGCTGGCTGCGGTCGGAATCGGAACTCAGGTCGCTGGTCGTCGCCCGGTGTGCTAACCGTCGCCACGCTCCCCGCAACAACAACCACCGCCCTCGTTATACGGGTGACGTCACCAAGTGATTGTGCCAGGCTAGGTGCACACACGCATCGTGCACATATGCAAGTACACACGTACAAGGACAAAGATCCCCCGTTTAGCCTGCACAGACTGTTGGGGCAAGTGGTGTTAGCGAGCGCCTATGAAGGCCGGCACGGTGCACAAGGGGGTGGGTGGCCAACACCACGGCCGGCCGCCTTTGTCTCCCTTGTGGCGATGTTTACACACCGCACCAGGTCCTCATTTGAGGCTCAGTTGACCTAGGGGATACTCAGACACGTAACGTACACATCCTGACACACAGCTGTACAATGTTTTTTTTTATTAAGTGGCATGAAATTATCTATCAGTGCGCCTCCGGGAACATCCAGTACAACACAGGGTCTGTTTGAATCGCAAACTGAGAACACGGAACACAGTGAGTGCTTCTGTGTTTACCTGGGAAGAGCCTCGCAGAGTCTCGGGCTGACTTCAAAAAAGGACACTCGCATGGGATGTTTGTTCAATTCCTCGGTGCGGCGTCAAATCTATTTATTATTTCTCGTCGAAAGGACTTGGAAGTGACAGGAGGTAATCGCACCGCGTACGACGAGAGGAGGGGGCGAACAACACCGAACTCACGTGGCGTGGGGGAACCCGCTCGCTCTGCTGCCTCTCGCCGGGCATTCAGTGGCGGGTCAGCCCACGCCGATTTGTGACCACGTGGAGCGACGACCAACCACGTGAGCGTGACGTCACTGCAGGGGCAGTCTGAACTTTTTGACCCCGACCCGACCTGACGGGTAACGAGCTGACCAGACCTTGCAACTCGCCCTCACGCGGTTTCATTTGACCTCCAACCCGACCTCATCCAGTATAAGTTGATCCACAAACCCACCTCACCCGGTTACATTTGACCTCCAACTCGACCTGACCCGGTTTAATTTGACCTCCATCCGGACCAGAACCCACAGGCCAATAGTTGGCGTCTGTGCGGGGACGCTTTGTTGTGTTGGCAGTGTTCAAAGCACTCAACCCAGGAGGTGCCTGCGCCCACAGCGCCACTTTCCGTAAAACATTTCACCGCCCAACGACGACCACGGGTGGGGCTCGGTCATTGTGAGCCCCGGTTCGAACCAAATCCCGCGTGGACACTGAGGAGCGGAGCCTGCGGATGGCGCGGAATGACAAAGTGTGACCGCTTGATTTGACAAGAGGAGAAGAATGTGATGATGATGATAGTGATGCATCGAAACTCCGTTAAATAAAGGATATAGAATTTTGTACAACCACGTGACCAAGCGTGTGTCCATGACCCCCACGACTGCGCAGGGGACGAGGTTTGGGTCGGGCTTTGGCGTGAACTGCAAATGTGGAGAGCAAGCGGCGGATCGGTGCCAGGAAGTTGCGGGTGGTGCTCGCGTGAGGGTCGGATTGGAGAGTGTAGTTAGGGGTAGGAAGGGCAGTGTGTGGTGGTGTAGTTAGGAGTAGGAAGGGCAGTGTGTGTGGTGTAGTTAGGGGTAGGAAGGGCAGTGTGTGTGGTGTAGTTAGGGTAGGAAGGGCAGTGTGTGTGGTGTAGTTAGGAGTAGGAAGGGCAGTGTGTGTGGTGTAGTTAGGGTAGGAAGGGCAGTGTGTGTGGTGTAGTTAGGGTAGGAAGGGCAGTGTGTGTGGTGTAGTTAGGAGTAGGAAGGGCAGTGTGTGTGGTGTAGTTAGGGGTAGGAAGGGCAGTGTGTGTGGTGTAGTTAGGGGTAGGAAGGGCAGTGTGTGTGGTGTAGTTAGGGGTAGGAAGGGCAGTGTGTGTGGTGTAGTGAGGGGTAGGAAGGGCAGTGTGTGTGGTGTAGTTAGGGGTAGGAAGGGCAGTGTGTGTGGTGTAGTTAGGGTAGGAAGGGCAGTGTGTGTGGTGTAGTTAGGAGTAGGAAGGGCAGTGTGTGGTGTAGTTAGGGGTAGGAAGGGCAGTGTGTGGTGTAGTTAGGTGTAGGAAGGGCAGTGTGTGGTGGTGTAGTTAGGTGTAGGAAGGGCAGTGTGTGTGGTGTAGTTAGGTGTAGGAAGGGCAGTGTGTGTGGTGTAGTTAGGAGTAGAAGGGCAGTGTGTGTGGTGTAGTTAGGTAGGAAGGGCAGTGTGTGTGGTGTAGTTAGGAGTAGGAAGGGCAGTGTGTGTGGTGTAGTTAGATGTAGGAAGGGCAGTGTGTGTGGTGTAGTTAGGTGTAGGAAGGGCAGTGTGTGTGGTGTAGTTAGGAGTAGGAAGGGCAGTGTGTGTGGTGTAGTTAGGGTAGGAAGGGCAGTGTGTGTGGTGTAGTTAGGGGTAGGAAGGGCAGTGTGTGTGGTGTAGTTAGGGTAGGAAGGGCAGTGTGTGTGGTGTAGTTAGGGGTAGGAAGGGCAGTGTGTGGTGGTGTAGTTAGGAGTAGGAAGGGCAGTGTGTGTGGTGTAGTTAGGGTAGGAAGGGCAGTGTGTGTGGTGTAGTTAGGGTAGGAAGGGCAGTGTGTGTGGTGTAGTTAGGGTAGGAAGGGCAGTGTGTGTGGTGTAGTTAGGGTAGGAAGGGCAGTGTGTGTGGTGTAGTGAGGTGTAGGAAGGGCAGTGTGTGTGGTGTAGTTAGGAGTAGGAAGGGCAGTGTGTGTGGTGTAGTTAGGGGTAGGAAGGGCAGTGTGTGTGGTGTAGTTAGGAGTAGGAAGGGCAGTGTGTGGTGGTGTAGTGAGGGGTAGGAAGGGCAGTGTGTGTGGTGTAGTTAGGGGTAGGAAGGGCAGTGTGTGTGGTGTAGTTAGGAGTAGGAAGGGCAGTGTGTGGTGGTGTAGTGAGGGGTAGGAAGGGCAGTGTGTGTGGTGTAGTTAGGTGTAGGAAGGGCAGTGTGTGTGGTGTAATTAGCGGTAGGAAGGGCAGTGTGTGTGGTGTCGTTAGGTGTAGGAAGGGCAGTGTGTGGTATAGTTAGGGGTAGGAAGGGCAGTGTGTGGTGGTGTAGTTAGGTGTAGGAAGGGCAGTGTGTGTGGTGTAATTAGCGGTAGGAAGGGCAGTGTGTGGTGGTGTAGTTAGGTGTAGGAAGGGCAGTGTGTGTGGTGTAATTAGCGGTAGGAAGGGCAGTGTGTGGTGGTGTAATTAGCGGTAGGAAGGGCAGTGTGTGGTGGTGTAGTTAGGGGTAGGAAGGGCAGTGTGTGGTGGTGTAGTTAGGGTAGGAAGGGCAGTGTGTGGTGGTGTAGTTAGGGGTAGGAAGGGCAGTGTGTGGTGGTGTAGTTAGGTGTAGGAAGGGCAGTGTGTGGTGGTGTAATTAGCGGTAGGAAGGGCAGTGTGTGTGGTGTAGTTAGGGGTAGGAAGGGCAGTGTGTGGTGGTGTAGTTAGGGGTAGGAAGGGCAGTGTGTGTGGTGTAGTTAGGAGTAGGAAGGGCAGTGTGTGTGGTGTAGTTAGGGTAGGAAGGGCAGTGTGTGGTGGTGTAGTTAGGGGTAGGAAGGGCAGTGTGTGTGGTGTAGTTAGGAGTAGGAAGGGCAGCGTGTGTGGTGTAGTTAGGAGTAGGAAGGGCAGTGTGTGGTGGTGTAGTTAGGAGTAGGAAGGGCAGTGTGTGTGGTGTAGTGAGGAGTAGGAAGGGCAGTGTGTGTGGTGTAGTTAGGAGTAGGAAGGGCAGTGTGTGGTGGTGTAGTTAGGAGTAGGAAGGGCAGTGTGTGTGGTGTAGTTAGGAGTAGGAAGGGCAGTGTGTGTGGTGGTGTAGTTAGGGTAGGAAGGGCAGTGTGTGTGGTGTAGTTAGGGGTAGGAAGGGCAGTGTGTGTGGTGTAGTTAGGGGTAGGAAGGGCAGTGTGTGGTGGTGTAGTTAGGGGTAGGAAGGGCAGTGTGTGTGGTGTAGTTAGGAGTAGGAAGGGCAGTGTGTGTGGTGTAGTTAGGAGTAGGAAGGGCAGTGTGTGGTGGTGTAGTTAGGAGTAGGAAGGGCAGTGTGTGTGGTGTAGTGAGGAGTAGGAAGGGCAGTGTGTGTGGTGTAGTTAGGAGTAGGAAGGGCAGTGTGTGTGGTGGTGTAGTTAGGGGTAGGAAGGGCAGTGTGTGTGGTGTAGTTAGGGGTAGGAAGGGCAGTGTGTGTGGTGTAGTTAGGGGTAGGAAGGGCAGTGTGTGGTGGTGTAGTTAGGGGTAGGAAGGGCAGTGTGTGTGGTGTAGTTAGGAGTAGGAAGGGCAGTGTGTGTGGTGTAGTTAGGAGTAGGAAGGGCAGTGTGTGGTGGTGTAGTTAGGAGTAGGAAGGGCAGTGTGTGTGGTGTAGTGAGGAGTAGGAAGGGCAGTGTGTGTGGTGTAGTTAGGAGTAGGAAGGGCAGTGTGTGTGGTGTAGTTAGGAGTAGGAAGGGCAGTGTGTGTGGTGTAGTTAGGAGTAGGAAGGGCAGTTTGTGTGGTGGTGTAGTTAGGGGTAGGAAGGGCAGTGTGTCTGGTGTAGTTAGGGGTAGGAAGGGCAGTGTGTGTGGTGTAGTTAGGAGTAGGAAGGGCAGTGTGTGTGGTGTAGTTAGTAGGAAGGGCAGTGTGTGTGGTGTAGTTAGGAGTAGGAAGGGCAGGTGGTGGTGTAGTGAGGGTAGGAAGGGAGTGTGTAGTTAGGGGTAGGAAGGCAGTGTGTGTGGTGTAGTTAGGAGTAGGAAGGGCAGTGTGTGTGGTGTAGTGAGGGGTAGGTAGGGCAGTGTGTGTGGTGTAGTTAGGGATAGGAAGGGCAGTGTGTGTGGTGTAGTTAGGGGTAGGAAGGGCAGTGTGTGTGGTGTAGTGAGGAGTAGGAAGGGCAGTGTGTGTGGTGTAGTTAGGGTAGGAAGGGCAGTGTGTATGGTGTAGTGAGGGGTAGGAAGGGCAGTGTGTGTGGTGTAGTTAGGGGTAGGAAGGGCAGTGTGTGTGGTGTAGTTAGGAGTAGGAAGGGCAGTGTGTGGTGGTGTAGTTAGGAGTAGGAAGGGCAGTGTGTGTGGTGTCGTGAGGGGTAGGAAGGGCAGTGTGTGTGGTGTAGTTAGGAGTAGGAAGGGCAGTGTGTGTGGTGTAGTTAGGGGTAGGAAGGGCAGTGTGTGTGGTGTAGTGAGGGGTAGGAAGGGCAGTGTGTGTGGTGTAGTTAGGGGTAGGAAGGGCAGTGTGTGTGGTGTAGTTAGGAGTAGGAAGGGCAGTGTGTGTGGTGTAGTTAGGAGTAGGAAGGGCAGTGTGTGTGGTGTAGTGAGGGGTAGGAAGGGCAGTGTGTGTGGTGTAGTTAGGAGTAGGAAGGGCAGTGTGTGGTGGTGTAGTTAGGAGTAGGAAGGGCAGTGTGTGTGGTGTCGTGAGGGGTAGGAAGGGCAGTGTGTGTGGTGTCGTGAGGGGTAGGAAGGGCAGTGTGTGTGGTGTAGTTAGGGGTAGGAAGGGCAGTGTGTGTGGTGTAGTTAGGGGTAGGAAGGGCAGTGTGTGTGGTGTAGTTAGGTGTAGGAAGGGCAGTGTGTGTGGTGTAGTTAGGAGTAGGAAGGGCAGTGTGTGTGGTGTAGTTAGGAGTAGGAAGGGCAGTGTGTGTGGTGTAGTTAGGAGTAGGAAGGGCAGTGTGTGTGGTGTAGTGAGGGGTAGGAAGGGCAGTGTGTGNTGGTGTAGTTAGGGGTAGGAAGGGCAGTGTGTGTGGTGTAGTTAGGAGTAGGAAGGGCAGTGTGTGTGGTGTAGTTAGGAGTAGGAAGGGCAGTGTGTGTGGTGTCGTGAGGGGTAGGAAGGGCAGTGTGTGTGGTGTAGTTAGGAGTAGGAAGGGCAGTGTTGTGGTGGTGTAATTAGGGGCCGTCCATAAATGACGTCACGCGATTGGAGATTCCCCCCCCCCCTCGTCACACGGCGTCACAAAAAGTCAGACCCCCCCTCAAATATGACGTCACAAGCTTGCCCCCCCCAAATAAACCATGCTTCAAATCGCTTTAAATATTGTCATTGTAGTGCGTATTTAATGTGGCGCTGCACTCTGATGTTGTAGGAGAAACATTTATTAAAAAGTATATTTAATTAAGTAGAACGTGTTGTCTATATTTATTTAAAGTTGCGCATTTTGATGTGACGTCACATTTCTCACCCCCCTCGTCACATATCGTCACAAATGTCTGACCCCCCCCCCCCGGTGTGACGTCATTTATGGACGGCCCTTAGGGGTTTGATGAGTGCGGTGAGGTGGAGGGCGACTGTCTGTGGCGAGTGTGGTGAGAGGCACAAAGCCTTGTCAACATTCGCTCTGCGCGCCCCACCCCCCCCGCTGCTGCTGCTGCTGTCAGCGGTCCGGTGGCGCCCCTGGTGGTGACGCGCCAGCGGAGTCGACGCGGTAGTGCCCCACCCACCCACCGTGCCCCCCACCCACCCACCGTGCCCCCACCCACCGTGCCCCCACCCACCGTGCCCCACCCACTCACCGTGCCCCCACCCACCCACCGTGCCTCCCACCACTCACCGTGCCCCCACCCACCGTGCCCCCACCCACCCACCGTGCCTCCCACCCACCCACCGTGCCCCCACCCACCCACCGTGCCCCCCACCCACTCACCGTGCCCCCACCCACCGTGCCCCCCACCCACCGTGCCCCCACCCACTCACCGTGCCCCCACCCACCCACCGTGCCTCCCACCCACTCACCGTGCCCCCACCCACCGTGCCCCCACCCACCCACCGTGCCTCCCACCCACCCACCGTGCCCCCCACCCACCGTGCCCCCACCCACTCACCGTGCCCCCCACCCACCGTGCCCCCCACCCACCGTGCCCCCACCCACCCACCGTGCCCCCACCCATCCACCGTGCCCCCACCCACCGTGCCCCCCACCCACCGTGCCCCCCACCCACCCACCGTGCCCCCACCCACCACCGTGCCTCCCACCCACCCACCGTGCCCCCACCCACCGTGCCCCCNACCCACCGTGCCCCCCACCCACCGTGCCCCCACCCACCGTGCCCCCCAACCACCCACCGTGCCCCCACCCACCGTGCCCCCACCCACCGTGCCCCCNACCCACCCACCGTGCCCCCACACACCCACCGTGCCCCCACCCACCCACCGTGCCCCCACCACTCACCGTGCCCCCACCCACCGTGACCCCCACCCACCGTGCCCCCACCCACCCACCGTGCCCCCACCCACCCACCGTGCCCCCACCCACTCACCGTGCCCCCNACCCACCGTGACCCCACCCACCGTGCCCCCACCCACCCACCGTGCCCCCACCCACCGTGCCCCAGTCACCCACCGCGCCCCCACCCACCCACCGTGCCCCCCACCCACCCACCGTGCCCCCCACCCACCCACCGTGCCCCCATCCACTCACTGTGCCCCCCACCACCGTGCCCCCACCCACCGTGCCCCCACCCACCGTGCCCCCACTCACCCACGCGCCCACCCACCCACCGTGCCCCCCACCACCGTGCCCCCACTCACCCACCGTGCCCCCACCACTCACTGTGCCCCCACCCACCGTGCCCCCCACCCTCCGTGCCCCCACCCACCCACCATGCCCCCCACCCACTCACCGTGCCCCCACCCACCCACCGTGCCCCNACCCACTCACCGTGCCCCCCACCCACCGTGCCCCCCCCACCGTGCCCCCACCCACCACCGTGCCCCCCACACACCTCGTGCCACCACCCACCGTGCCCCCCACCCACCCACCGTGCCCCCACACACCCTCCGTGCCACCCACCCACCGTGCCCCCACCCACCCACCGTGCCCCCCACCCATTCACTGTGCCCCCACCCACCCACCGTGCCCCACCCACCCACCGTGCCCCCACCCACTCACCGTGCCCCCCACCCACCCACCGTGCCCCCTACCCACTCACCGTGTCCCCCACCCACCGTGCCCCCCACCCACCGTGCCCCNACTCACCCACCGTGCCCCCACCCACTCACCGTGCCCCCACCCACCCACCGTGCCCCCTACCCACTCACCGTGTCCCCCACCCACCTGCCCCCCACCCACCGTGCCCCCACTCACCCACCGTGCCCCCCACCCACCGTGCCCCCCACCCTCCGTGCCCCCACCCACCCACCTGCCCCNACCCACTCACCTGCCACCCACCCACCGTGCCCCCACCCCCACCGTGCCCCCCACCCATTCACTGTGCCCCCACCCACCCACCGTGCCCCCCACCCACCCACCGTGCCCCCACCCACTCACCGTGCCACCCACCCACCGTGCCCCCACCCACCCACCGTGCCCCCACCCATTCACTGTGCCCCTCACCCACCCACCGTGCCCCCACCACCCACCGTGCCCCCTACCCACTCACCGTGTCCCCCACCCACCGTGCCCCCACCCACCGTGCCCCCACCCACTCACCGTGCCCCCACCCACCGTGCCCCCCACCCACCGTGCCCCCCACCCACCCACCGTGCCCCCACCTCACCGTGCCCCCACCCACTCACCGTGCCCCCCACTCACCGTGCACCCACCCACCGTGCCCCCACCCACCCACCGTGCCCCCACCCACTCACCGTGCCCCCCACCCACCCACCATGCCCCACCCACCCACTGTGCCCCTCACCCACCCACCTGCCCCCCACCCACTCACCTGCCCCCCACTCACCTGCCACCCACCCACCGTGCCCCCACCCACCCACCGTGCCCCCACCCACTCACCGTGCCCCCACCCACCCACCGTGTCCCACCCACTCACCGTGCCCCCCACCCACCGTGCCCCCACCCACCCACCGTGCCTCACCCACCCACCTGCCCCNACCCACCCACCGTGCCCCCCACCCACTCACCGTGCCCCCACCCACCTGCCCCCACCCACCGTGCCCCCACCCACTCACCGTGCCCCCACCCACCCACCTGCNTCCACCCACTCACCGTGCCCCCCACCCACCGTGCCCCCACCACCCACCTGTCCACCCACCCACCGTGCCCCCACCCACCACCGTGCCCCCCACCCACTCACCGTGCCCCCACCCACCGTGCCCCCCACCCACCGCGCCCCCCACCCACCCACCTGCCCCCACCCACCCACCGTGCCCCCCATCCACCTGTGCCCCCACCCACCGTGCCCCCACCCACCGCGCCCCCCACCCACCGTGCCCCCACTCACCACCGCGCCCCCCACCCACCCACCGTGCCCCCCACCCACCGTGCCCCACTCACCCACCGTGCCCCCCACCCACTCACTGTGCCCCCCACCCACCGTGCCCCCACCCTCCGTGCCCCCACCCACCCACCATGCCCCCACCCACTCACCGTGCCACCCACCCACCGTGCCCCACCCACCCACCTGCCCACCCACCCACCGTGCCCCCCACCCACCACCGTGCCCCCNACCCACCGTGCCCCCACCACCGTGCCCCCACCCACTCACCGTGCCCCCACCCACCCACCGTGTCCCACCCACTCACCGTGCCCCCACCCACCGTGCCCCCTACCCACTCACCTGCCCCCACCCACCCACCGTGCCCCCTACCCACCCACCGTGCCTCACCCACCCACCGTGCCCCCACCCACCCACCGTGCCCCCACCCACTCACCTGCCCCCACCCACCGTGCCCCCACCCACCGTGCCCCCCACCACCCACCGTGCCCCCCACACACCCACCGTGCCCCCACCCACCCACCGTGCCCCCCACCCACCCACCTGCCCCCACCCACTCACCGTGCCCCCACCCACCTGACCCCACCCACCGTGCCCCCACCATCCACCGTACCCCACCCACCCACCGTGCCTCCCACCCACCCACCGTGCCCCCACTCACCGTGCCCCCACCCACCCACCGTGCCCCCACCCACCGTGCCCCCACTCACCCACCGTGCCCCCCACCCACCGTGCCCCCACCCTCCGTGCCCCCACTCACCGCGCCCCCCACCCACCCACCGTGCCCCCACCCACCGTGCCCCNACTCACCCACCGTGCCCCCACCCACCGTGCCCCCACCTCCGTGCCCCCACCCACCCACCATGCCCCCCACCCACTCACCGTGCCACCCACCCACCGTGCCCCCACCCACCCACCGTGCCCCCACCCACCCACCGTGCCCCTACCCACTCACCGTGTCCCCCACCCACCGTGCCCCCACCCACCGTGCTCCACTCACCCACCGTGCCCCCACCCACCGTGCCCCCCACCCTCCGTGCCCCCACCCACCCACCATGCCCCCACCCACTCACCGTGCCACCCACCCACCGTGCCCCCCACCCACCCACCGTGCCCCCCACCCATTCACTGTGCCCCCCACCCACCCACCGTGCCCCCACCCACCCACCGTGCCCCCACCCACTCACCGTGCCACCCACCCACCGTGCCCCCACCCACCGTGCCCCCCACCCATTCACTGTGCCCCCCACCCACTCACCGTGCCCCCCACCCACCCACCGTGCCCCCCACCCACTCACCGTGCCCCCACCCACCACCGTGCCCCCTACCCACTCACCGTGTCCCCACCCACCGTGCCCCCCACCCACCGTGCCCCCACTCACCCACCGTGCCCCCCACCCACCGTGCCCCCCACCCTCCGTGCCCCCCACCCACCCACCATGCCCCCCACCCACTCACCGTGCCACCCACCCACCGTGCCCCCCACCCACCCACCGTGCCCCCACCCATTCACTGTGCCCCCACCCACCCACCGTGCCCCCACCCACCACCGTGCCCCCACCCACTCACCGTGCCACCCACCCACCGTGCCCCCCACCCACCCACCGTGCCCCCCACCCATTCACTGTGCCCCCACCCACCCACCCACCGTGCCCCCACCCACCCACCGTGCCCCTACCCATCACCGTGTCCCCCACCCACCGTGCCCCCCACCCACCGTGCCCCCCACCCACCGTGCCCCCACCCACTCACCGTGCCCCCACCCACCGTGCCCCCCACCCACCCACCGTGCCCCCACCCACCACCGTGCCCCCCACCCACCGTGCCCCCCACCCACCGTGCCCCCACCCACCCACCGTGCCCCCACCCACCCACTGCCCCCACCCACTCACCGTGCCCCCCACTCACCGTGCACCCACCCACCGTGCCCCCACCCACCCACCGTGCCCCNACCCACCCACTGTGCCCCTCACCCACCCACCGTGCCCCCACCCACTCACCGTGCCCCACTCACCGTGCCACCCACCCACCTTGCCCCCCACCCACCCACCGTGCCCCCCACCCACTCACCGTGCCCCCCACCCACCCACCGTGCCCCCACCCACCCACTGTGCCCCTCACCCACCGTGCCCCCCACCCACTGTGCCCCCACCCACCGTGCCCCCACCCACCGTGCCCCCACCACCCACTGTACCCCCACCCACCCACTGTGCCCTCACCCACCGTGCCCCCACCCACCGTGCCCCCCACCCACTGTGCCCCCACCCACCGTGCCCCCACCCACCGTGCCCCCACCCACCCACTGTACCCCCACCCACCCACCGTGCCCCCACCCACTCACCGTGCCCCCCACCCACCGTGCCCCCACCCACCGTGCCCCCACCCACTCACCGTGCCACCCACCCACCGTGCCCCCACCCACCGTGCCCCCCCCACCCACCGGCCCCCCCACCCACCGTGCCCCCACCCACCCACCGTGCCCCCCACCCACCGTGCCCCNACCCACCCACTGTGCCCCCCACACACCCACCGTGCCTCCCACCCACCGTGCCCCCACCCACCGTGCCCCCCACCCACCCACCGTGCCCCCCACCCACTCACCGTGCCCCCACCCACCACCGTGCCCCCACCCACCGTGCCCCACCCACCCACCGTGCCCCCACTCACCGTGCCCCCACCCACCCACCGTGCCCCCACCCACCCACCGTGCCCCCACCCACCGTGCCCCCACCCACCCACCGTGCCCCCCACCCACCGTGCCCCTACCCACCCACCGTGCCCCCCACCCACCCACCGTGCCCCCCACACACCCACCGTGCCCCCACCCACCCACCGTGCCCCACCCACCGTGCCCCCACCCACCCACCGTGCCCCCACCCACCGTGCCCCCCACCCACCGTGCCCCCCACCCACCGTGCCCCCACCCACCGTGCCCCACCGCCGTTTGGCTCCATGGGCTGATGATCAGATATCGATGTGACAGTCCTCGCCTCCGCCCACCGCACGTGGGGTCGCCACGCGCCGTGCGTAGGTCTCACCAGGGGCGCCACGGTGGCTGGGAGATGTTCACCACCTCGCCTGGTCTACAGGAGATGTTCACCACCTCGCCTGGTACACAGGAGATGTTCACCACCTCGCCTGGTACACAGGAGATGTTCACCACCTCGCCTGGTACACAGGAGATGTTCACCACCTCGCCTGGTACACAGGAGATGTTAACCACCTCGCCTGGTACACAGGAGATGTTCACCACCTCGCCTGGTACACAGGAGATGTTCACCACCTCGCCTGGTACACAGGAGATGTTCACCACCTCGCCTTGTACACAGGAGATGTTAACCACCTCGCCTGGTACACAGGAGATGTTCACCACCTCGCCTGGT
>MU249623.1:4886101-4896101 GCA_018977245.1 Lethenteron camtschaticum | reverse complement strand
GGGGTGGAGGTGATGGGGGGTGGGTGATGGGGGGTGGAGGTGATGGGGGGTGGAGGTGAGGGGGGTGAGGTGATGGGGGGAGGAGGTGATGGGGGTGGAGGTGATGGGGGTGGTGTGGTGATGGGGTGGAGGTGGTGATGGGGGTGGAGGTGGTGTGGGGTGGTGGTGGTGATGGGGGTGGAGGTGGTGATGGGGGTGGAGGTGGTGGGGGTGGTGGTGGTGATGGGGGGGGNGACGGGGGGAGGGGACTGGGCAGGTGAGGGAGGGGTGATGGGGGTGGAGGTGATGGGGGGTGGGGTGATGGGGGTGGTGGTGGTGATGGGGGGGGGTGACGGGGGAGGGACTGGGCAGGTGGGGGCGCGTGGCGGGCCTCACTCCGTCAACATCGCGGGGCTCATGGCTGTGTGTTGTGTCCTGTACTGTGTGAATGTGTGTGTACTGTGTGTACTGTGTCCTGTGTGTTGTATGTGTACTGTGTGTACTGTGTGTGCTGTGTTTACTGTGTGTGTGCTGTGTGTATTGTGTGTACTGTGTGTGTACTGTGTTGTGTGTGTACTGTGTAGTGTGTGTGTACTGTGTAGTGTGTGTGTAATGTGTGTTGTGTGTGTACTGTGTGTTGTGTCCTGTACTGTGTGTGTACTGTGTGTTGTGTGTGTACTGTGTGTACTGTGTGTTGTGTGTGTACTGTGTGCTGAGCGTGTGTGCTGTGTGTACTGTGTGTGCTGTGTTGTGTGTACTGTGTGTGTACTGTGTTGTGTGTGTACTGTGTAGTGTGGTGTACTGTGTAGTGTGTGTGTAATGTGTAGTGTGTGTGTGTGTGTACTGTGTGTGATGTGTGTAGTGTGTGTACTGTGTGTAGTGCGTGTACTGTGTGTACTGTGTGTAGTGTGTGTAATGTGTGTGTACTGTGTGTTGTGTGTGTACTGTGTGTATTGTGTGTGTAATGTGTGTGTACTGTGTGTTGTGTGTGTACTGTGTGTATTGTGTGTGTTGTGTGTGTACTGTGTGTTGTGTGTGTACTGTGTGTAGTGTGTGTACTGTGTGTTGTGTGTGTACTGTGTGTTGTGTGTGTACTGTGTGCTGTGTGCATCGTGTTTTGGGTGTAACAACTAAACCCGAACCTCACCTCGAACCCATCCATCCTTCGGCCAACTCTACCCCAACTCCAACACTCACCCTGTCGCCGTCTGTAGTATTACGACTCCCGTTTAGCAGCAAAGCCTCACCGAGTCTCATCACCTCTTTACCAAGTACTATTGTCTATTGCCTATTGAAAACAATAGAAACTAGCAGGTAAGGCCCACTGAGCTATGTAGCTGATTTATATAAGTGACCGGCCCATTACAAATGATAGCTCAAGGAAGTTGCGTGTCGTGTGGGAATTAATGTCAGCCGAATCCTGTGGACGCGTAATGCTGATATCGACCACGGGAGAGAGAGAGGCACGCAAACTCCACATGCACAGCAGCAGCAGCAGCAGGCGTCAGGGTCGGGATCGAACCCACGACCTCCTGTGTACCAGGCGAGGTAGTTAACATCTCCTGTGTACCAGGCGAGGTAGTTAACATCTCCTGCACACAGGCGAGGTAGTTAACATCTCCTGTGTACCAGGCCAGGTAGTTAACATCTCCTGTGTACCAGGCGAGTAGTTAACATCTCCTGTGTACCAGGCGAGGGAGTTAACATCTCCTGTGTACCAGGCGAGGTAGTTAACATCTCCTGTATACCAGGCGAGGTAGTTAACATCTCCTGTGTACCAGGCGAGGTAGTTAACATCTCCTGTGTGCAGGCGAGGGAGTTAACATCTCCTGTGTACCAGGCGAGGGAGTTAACATCTCCTGTGTACCAGGCGAGGTAGTTAACATCTCCTGTGTACCAGGCGAGGGAGTCAACATCTCCTGTGTACCAGGCGAGGGAGTTAACATTTCCTGTGTACCAGGCGAGGTAGTTAACATCTCCTGNAGACCAGGCGAGGTAGTTAACATCTCCTGTGTACCAGGCGAGGTAGTTAACATCTCCTGTGTACCAGGCGAGGGAGTTAACATCTCCTGTGTACCAGGCGAGCGAGTTAACATCTCCTCGCCACCAGGCGAGGGAGTTAACGTCAGGATTTCGCGATGTGTGTGCTCCGTTGAACGTCTTTCGCACCGTACTCGGCCAGCCGTGATGATTATACAGAAATGAGTTGTCAATCGAGATGATGATGATGATTGTAAAGTGCGCCTTGGTTCCGATGGGCAGCCAAGACCTGCTGCTGCTGCAAAGATGACCGGAGGAGTTTGCGTGGCGATGGGTTTTTAAATCCTCCTTGACGACATCTGCCATGTGGCTGCTGCTGCTGCTGTGTGATCCCAGCTGGGTGAATTGCGGACAATGTGTGTGAATGTTGAACTTCGTTCGCACCGTACGTAGCCAACTGTGCTAATCGGACGCTTTAATCAACGGGAGGTGCCGGCCAAGCCGAGCGGCATTGTGCGACTTGGCTTGGCTGTGGTGACGAGCAACGGGCTGACACCTCGAGCCACGCAGACGTCTCAGGGCCTGTCCCTCGTCGCCGTCAAGGTCCTCCATGCTCGTGAGCAGAACGTCAGGGGCCACGAAAGCACAAAGATTATCACAAATCGCAGGCCTCTCGATGGTGCTGTAGGCCTTGGTCAGGTCAATGAAGCAGAGCTTTAGGTCCTATTGAAATGTGCTAAGCCCTCTGCTGAAATGTCTTATTATTGCTATTGATGGCGATGGTATCCATCTCATTGATCTGCTTACAACAACGGATAGACCACGGATGATGATGATGATGATGCTGATAGTGGACATCACATTGATCTGCTTACAACAACGAATAGACCACGGATGATGATGATGATGCTGTTGATGCTGATAGTGGACATCTCATTGATCTGCTTACAACAACGGATAGACCACGGATGATGATGATGCTGTTGATGCTGATAGTGGACATCTCATTGATCTGCTTACAACAACGGATAGATCACAGCTAATGAGTGATGCGNTGCTGCTGGTGGAGATGAGTGCGTGGGGGTGATGGTGGAGAGAGCGAGGGGTATGTGAGTGGTGAGGAGTGTGTGAGTGGTGAGGAGTGTGTGAGTGAGTGTGTGAGTGGTGAGGAGTGTGTGAGTGTGTAGGGAGTGGTGAGGAGTGTGTGAGGAGTGAGTGTGGAGTGGTGAGGAGTGACTGGTGAGTGAATGAGTGAGGAGTGAGTGAGGAGTGAGGAGTGAGTGAGGAGGGAGTGAAGAGTAAGGAGTGAGTGAATGGAGTGAGTGAGGAGTGAGAGAGGAGTGAATGAGTGAGTGAGTGAGAAGTGAGAGAGAAGTGAGTGAGTGAGGGAGGAGTGAGAGAGGAGAGTGAGTGAGTGAGGAGTGAGGAGTGAGTGAGGAGTGAGTGAGTAGGTGAGGAGTGAGTGAGGAGGGAGTGAGGAGTGAGTGAGGAGTGAGTGAGGAGTGAGGAGTGANGAGGAGAGAGGAGTGAGTGAGGAGTGAGTGAAGTCGGTGAGGAGTCAGTGAGGAGTGAGTGANGAGTGAATGAGTGAGGAGTGAGAGGAGTGAATGAGTGAGGAGTGAGAGATGAGTGAGGAGTCAGTGAGGGAGTGAGGAGGAATGAGTGAGGAGGGAGTGAGGAGGAGTGAGGAGTGAGTGAGANGAGTGAGTGAGGAGTGAATGAGAGAGGAGTGAGGAGTCAGTGAGGGAGTGAGGAGGGAGTGAGTGAGGAGTGAGAGGGGAGTAATGAGCGAGGAGTGAGTGAGTGAGAGAGGAGTGAGTGAGGAGTGAATGAGTGAGGAGTGAATGAGTGAGTGATGAGATGCGAATTGACGGAGCCGGTGCCTGTGAGCGATTTCAAGGATCAGGTTTTTATAATTTAATAAATTAAAAGTGAACCCAAGATCGGGCCCCACGTGTCGACAACCCTGAGCATCACGACGCACTCGTAGCCACGGCGATGTCCACCCATCACGCATGCACCGTGTGAAGACATCACCATTAACATCATCATCATCGATAGTCAAACAGCCGCCACCACCACCACCATGTCTCGCCAGCCTCATGCAGAACGATCGTCATCACCGTCAACATCAGTCATCATAATCCATAACAATCACCATCAATAACAATCATCTTCCTAATCCATAACAATAAACAGCTTCACTCCTACATCCATCAATAGTCATCATCACTCCTCCCACATATTCCACAACAATCATCGTTATTCACCACCACCACCAGCAGCTTGTGTACCCATCATCACCAACATCAACAGCCAGGGCACATAGCTAAGATAGGGTCCTCGCCTATAACGTCTGGCATTCTCCCTTGACACGACAATCCCACGTGTGTGGAGTCCCTGGCAGTGCCATCCCGACACTGCTGATGAGACACTGAATGTCAAAACCGTCCCAGAGCTTGGCTCGCACTCGAGTGTCCAAGCCTCACGCTGTCGACAAGACGCACTCCCAGAGGGAGGGATGCGACCGCGTGTGGCTCACGGGATGCGCTAAACGGGCGACGACGACGACTATTGTCTAGACTAGAGGAGGAGGAGGAGGAGCATCGTCCACGACTGGTGCCGTGAGCAGAGCCTCTTCTGCGGCGCGAGGCTCGCCGTTCTCTGCGCGTCAGCGCCGCGGGGGGGGGGTCGCCGCGGGGGGGGGGGGCTGTCTCCGCGGGGGGGGGGNCGGCGGTCTCCGCGGGCGCCCCCCGTCAGCGCTCGTGATCACGGCCACCCGGGACGAGGCCACGGGTGGCCGCTTCCAGCTGCCGCGACGCCGCGGAGCCTCGGCGGCGTCCCGCAGAGCCTCGAGGTGGGGCACGAGGGGGGCACGAGGGGGGGCACGGGGAGGCGCGCGGCTCTCGGCGGACGCGGTGCCAGCGGCGGTGCGAGGCGAGGTTGGCGGGGCAGGCGAACTTCTTCCCGCACTCGGGGCAGGGCAGCTGCTGCTCCTCGAGCGCCAGGCGCGAGCAGCGGTGCCGGGCCAGGGCCACGGCGGCCGGGAACGGGCAGTGGCACAGCTGGCACACGAAGCCGCCACACGCACTCGCGCTGCTGCTGCTGATGACGCTGATGCTGGGGCTGATGGGGCTGCTGCTGCTGGGGCTGATGAGAGCCTCCGGTGGCGAGGCGGAGCCGGGCAGCAGCAGCGGTAGCTGACCACCTCCACCACCTCCACCATTTCCACCACCACCACCACCTCCACCACTTCTACCACCACACCACCGCTGTTGCGCGCCAGCTCGCTCGTGCTCCCCGCCGTGGCGTCTCCACCTTCGTTCGCTTCTCCACGGATCCCACCGCCAGTCTCGCTCTGCTCCTGCGTGGAATGGCGTCTCTTGAGTTGAGCGCGTTGGCGCGGCGATGCTGTCGACGAGACCATCACTCCTCCTGGCGGTGCTGATGATGATGATGCGACTGGGGACAATGATAAGGAGGCTAATGATGCCGCTGCTCCAGCTGTCACTCCTGCTGCTGATGATGCTGCTGATGGCGCTGCTGATGATGATGGTGCTGATGTTGTCGGCTGCCTCGCTCTGCCGTCGCGATGATGGCGAGCAGTGTGAGGCGGCAGAGCCCCGCGAACTCTGCCGGGAACTCCTCCCGCTGCTCCCGCTCCCGCCGCCACCCCCCTCCTCGTAGCCCTCGTCGTCGTCCGCGGGGAGGCGGCTCCCCTGCGGCCGCGCGGGGCTGAGGCTGCCCGGCCTCGCGGGCTGAGCCCGGGCCCCCAGTGGGGGGCGCGTGGGGTGGCGACTCCACGCGGAGCACGCGAGGAGGCGCTTGTCCCGCTTCACCAGGAAGCCCCGCGGCATGGCGACTCGCACCTCGCCACGTGACACTCGAGGGTTGATGCTGCTGCTGCTGCTGCGCCGCTGATGCTCCTGCTGCCGCTGCTGCTCTGCTGCTGCTCTCCTGCTGCTCCTGCTGCTGCCGCTCTCTGCCGGGCGCCGGGACTCGCCAAGTCTCTGCCCGCGTGCTCCGCGTGCTCCGCGTCTCTGCAGCGGCGTGCGCGGGGCGAGGAGGAGGCGGGAGGAGGGAGCAGCACTTGGAGTGAGCCCTGGGCACGCGCCACCGCTGCTTTTGAAGGCGGCGGGGCGCGAGGGGCGGGGGGAGGGGCAGAGGGGAGGGGGGGGGGGGCAGAGGGGAGGGGCGGCCGCGCCAATAGAGCGCGAGGAGCAGCGAGCAGATGTCGGGGTCTGGGTGAAGCCCCCGGGGGCACGAGACGACGACACCAAACACTGACGAGTACATACACACATACACACACACACTCACACACACATTCATACACACACACACTCACATACACATTCATACACATACACACACATACACACACACTCACACACACATTCATACACACACACTCACATACACTCATACACACACACTCACATACACACACACTCACACATACACACACTCACACATACACACACATACACACTCACTGGACTCACACATACACACACTCACATACACACATACACACACATACACACACATACACACACTCACTACACACACTCACACACATACACACACTCACATACACACACTCACACACACACTCACACATACACATACACACTTACACATACACACACATACACACACACTCTCACACACACTCACACATACACACACATACAAAGATCCCCGGTGTAGCCTTCATAGACTGTCGGAGCAAGTGATGTTAGCGAGCACCTATGAAGGCCCGAACGGCACACGAGGGGGGGGTGGCCAGTGCCACGCCGGCCGCCTTTGTCTCCCCAGTGGCAAAGTTTTACACACCTCACCAGGTACTCATTTGAGGCTGAGCCGACCTAGGGAGGCACCTGGACTGATGTTGGTGGCCGTGAGCGAAAGTTGAACTCCTCCACACCACCACTTCCAGCAGATACAGACATGCAGATACATGTGTGTGTACATACATGCAGATACATGTGTGTGTATGCATACACATGCAGATACATGTGTGTATACATACACATGTAGATACATGTGTGTGTGTATACATACGCTAACATGTTATGCTGTTAACGATAAACTACTAAGACCACCACGGCCCACATTTGTCTCCTCGGTGCTAATAATGACACATTTGAGGCTGAGTCGACCTGTGAGAATCCCAGGAACTGGTTCCAATATTCGTCACTGATGTTTGCCGTGAGCGAAAATCAAACTCGAGTCGCCGTTGTGTCGGCCTTAATAGGGGCTTGCTAACAGCACTTATCCCAAAAGTCCTTTGAAGGCTATACGGGGGATCTTTGTCTTTGTGTGTGAGAGTGATGGAGCGAGAGGGAGGCGATGTCTTTGTCTCGTCGTGTGGAGCAGGTGGCAAATGAGACGAGCACACACACACTACATACACACATACACACACACACAAACACATNCACCCTACACACACAAACACCCTACACACACGCAAACTCAAACGACAATTACAGACACNCAAACACGCAAACAAACACATACAGATANACAACANACAAACACACACGCANATACACACACACATACACACACTCACACACACACACACACACATACTTACATAGGAATACACACACAACAAACTTACATACACACACACACTTACATACACACACACATACACTTACATACACACATACTTACATACACACATACTTACATACACACATATTACATACACACACACACTTACATACACACATTCTTACATACACACACTCTAAACGGGCGCGGCACGGGCTAGAGAAGAGATGGAGTGATGTGGTACAGGAGGACGTGAAGCTGAGTGGACTTGCTGATGACTGGTACCAGCGGTGTCAAGATCGGCCTCTGTGGAGGAGGCTCGTGAAGGACGCTACTGGGCAGTTGGAGACAGTCGCCCTCCAACAACAACGGAGGGGGAAGAGCGACGCTCACAACAACGCGGAGAGCGCCGGTGGATAAAACGCATCAAATTGGCACAGTAGGGGGCACAGGTGGTGCATCTGCCAGTCATCTCAGTCAACCCACGGCACCTGCTGGGTCTGTCCCGTGACCTCCTGCCAGCAGCGAGCCTCTCACACTTCATGTGACGGCTTCAAAGCGCACCTAGCCTGGCACAGGCGCGGGTGACGTCACCGTGGCGAATGGCGGTTGTTGTTGCGTGTGGCGGTGGTGGTGGTCTTTGTGTGAACGCTGTGTCGAGGGTGCGGCTGTGTTTGGGTACCCTCCCCACTTCCCCCCTCACCCCCCTCACCCCCTCCCCTCACCCCTCCCCTCACTCACCCCCACCCGTCCTCTCCCGCACGCGCCGCGCACGCGCCTCCTCACCTGCGCCTCCAACCCCCGCCCCTACCGCCCCTACCGCCCCGCCCTCGCCTCCATCTCTTGTTTATACAAAGACAAAGACCCTCCCCCACCCGTGTCGCTTTCACAGACTGTTGGGGCAAGTGCTGTTAGCGAGTAGCACCTGTGAAAGCCGGCACGGCACACGAGGGGGTGGGTGGCCAGCACCACGCCCGCCCTCCTTTGTCTCCCCAGTGGCGATATTTACACATCGCACCAGGTACTCATTTGAGGCTGAGTCGACCTAGAGGAGGCCCAGAACCGGTGTTGGCCGTGAGCGAGAATCGAACTCGGGTCGCGGGGTTCGTAACGCTGCGTGTGTGTGAATGGCCTCTGTGGAGGAGGCTCGTGAAGGACGCTACTGGGCAGTTGGAGACAGTCGCCCTCCAACAACAACGGAGGGGGAAGAGCGACGCTCACAACAACGCGGAGAGCGCCGGGTGGATAAAACGCATCAAATTGGCACAGTAGGGGGCACAGGTGGTGCATCTGCCAGTCATCTCAGTCAGTCAACCCACGGCACCTGCTGGGTCTGCCCGTGACCTCCTGCCAGCAGCGAGCCTNTCACACTTCATGTGGCATCAAAGCGCACCTAGCCTGGCACAAGCGCCGTGGTGACGTTACCGCCACTTTGCGGTGAACGGCTGTTGTTGTTGTTCGTGTATGGTGTGCGTGTGTGGTGTGCGTGTGTGGTGTGCGTGTGTGTGTGTGGTGTTTGTGTGTGGTGTGTGTGTGTGTGGTGTGTGTGTGGTGTGTATGTGTGTGTTTGTGGTATATGTGTGTGTGCACGTACGCGTCTTTTGTGTTGGTATGTGTCCCCTGCTGGGGGACAAAGGCGGCCGGGCGTGGGTCTGCCCACCCGCCGCTCGTGCGCCACTGGCGGCCTCCTTCACAGGCGCGCTGCTCGCGACAGCGCCACTTGCCCCGGCAGTCTGTGACGGCTACTCGGGGGGCCTTTATCTTTGTGTAAGAGAATGCGAGGGGAGCAAACAATGCCCCTTCACAGCTGCCCCCCCCCCCCTGCTGGCCCCTCCCTCGCTCCGCGCCCATTGTCTCGAGCGGACCCGGCGCGGGGAGCAGAGGGGGGGGGCGAGCTAATTAACATACAGCTGGGGGGTGGGGGGGGGCGTACACACAAAGACAAAGAGCCCCCGTGTAGCCGTCACAGACTGTCGGGGCAAGTGCTGCTAGCGAGTAGCAGCGCCTATGAAGGCCGCCACTGCGCACGAGGGCGTGTGGGTGGCCAGCGCCACGCCCGGCCGCCTTTGTCTCCCAGTGGTGATGTTTACACACCGCGCCAGGCGACTCATTTAAGGCCGAGTCGATCTGGAGGACAAGGTGTGGGCTAGTACCACGCCCGACCGCCTTTGTCTCCCCAGTGGTGATGTTTATACCCCGTCGGGTGTTCATTTCCAGGCTGTGAATGGTGGAGAAAGTGAATGAATGAGGAGGTTGACAGGGGTAGAACTCACGGACGAGCCGTGAACGAATGTTTAAGGAATGAATTGACGGGTGAATGAACGAATGAAGGACTGCGTAAGGGAACAGGTGAATGAATGAATGAAGACGTGAATGAATGAATAGGGCCAACGAAAACGCATGGGGAAATACATGGATCGGTGATGGAATGAATGAACGATTAATGAACGAATGAACGAGTGCTGATGAAATA
>MU249623.1:4836399-4886076 GCA_018977245.1 Lethenteron camtschaticum | reverse complement strand
GTTAATATGATTAATCCTTGATCGTTTCTGCGTGGATTAAATATCGGCCGTTCTTTAAGATTCGGGGGGGGGGGGGTATAAAGTCCGCGTGCGTCCAGGGAGGGGGGNTCAAGTCGTGACAGATTCTGCGTCCCTACTCAATGGATGGCCCCATACACCTCTACGTGACGTCAGCACCGCGCCTGTGCCAGGCTAGGTGCGCTTTGATGCCGTCACATGAAGTGTGAGAGGCTCGCTGCTGGCAGGAGGTCACGGGACAGACCCAGCAGGTGCCGTGGGTTGACTGACTGAGATGACTGGCAGATGTACACCACCTGTGCCCCCTACTGTGCCAATTTGATGCGTTTTATCCACTCGGCGCTCTCCGCGTTGTTGTGAGCGTCGCTCTTCCCCCTCCGTTGTTGTTGGAGGGCGACTGTCTCCAACTGCCCAGTAGCGTCCTTCACGAGCCTCCTCTACAGAGGCCGATCTTGACACCGCTGGTACCAGTCATCAGCAAGTCCACTCAGCTTCACGTCCTCCTGTACCACATCACTCCATCTCTTCTCTAGCCCGTGCCGCGCCCGTTTAGCCCCCTCGATCCGGCCGAACAAAAGCTGTTTAGGCATGCGGTGGCTGGGCATGCGGGCTACATGACCCAGCCAACGCAGCTTTGCCCGGCGGAGGAGCTCACCGATGGGACTTTGTCCAGATCTTGCAAGGTCTCTGAGCTCCGCACAAAATGAAGTCTGGTTAAACCCAGGATGGATCGTAGGCAGGCCACCCTGAATGATTCAAGCTGGTGCAGATGGTCAATTCGGGGGTCCACGTTTCACAACGACAGAGAAGACCCGGAGCTTCGTGTGGAACGACAGAGCGAGGCAGCTTCCATACAGCAACGTTACACAGCCGATGAAAAGATAATGCCGCTCGACTGATTGAAAGTGAAACCTCTGTCACCAAACTGGAGCTGGTCATGAGCATACTGCCCAGTATGGAACTCCTCCGGTCTCTCCACAACTGCCCCATCACTTACAGAGAGTGGAGGGGGTGGAGCATTTGACGTGAAATACCCAGGCAGGTGCTGATGGAGAGGCCGCACCTCCACGTGGCACTCTCCAGGTTCAACCGCAGAGTCTCCACACCCTTCTCAGAGTGAGCAGCGATCACCAGATCGTCAGCAGACATCGCATCGTTAACCAACAGAGAGCCATCGCTTGAGTGCAGGAGCACGCAGGTCTAAGAGCACATTGGGCGACAGCGAGCCTCCCTCCCCTACCCGGCACGACGCTGCTGAGTGTTCCTCGTGAGGACCATCCCCCAGCTCAACTCTGTCGACGGAGATTCCCCGGCAATCGTTGCAATCTGTGCAACCACCGGGGCGTCCTTCCAGTCCCGCGGAACCCGTCCTGTGGTCCGTCGGCTGTAAGGGTGTCCCACAGGGCAGCCTCCACTACATCACCGACCTTCCTCGCTGGCCGGCGCTGATGCTGGTCTCAGACTCTGGATCACCCTTCCCTAACAAATGTCACGTGAGCCAGACACTCACAGGGGGTACCGATATCCTGCAACCGTTGAGGCACGGCAGCCCCAGCAGGGTCAATCCGACGTCGCCCCATGATGTTTGTGAAGCCGAGGGACTTCCCCTACCCAATATCTCACAGAAATCTCTAAACAAATTCCCTGGGTCAGAGATCGGATTACCACTCTTTCCCTAAGGATGGTAACAGCACCTCCTATCAGCATGCACGGTTGTTTACGTGCGGTACATACTGACGCGCGGCGCTGCAAGTTACTTTTTTGATTGAGTTAAACAGTGATTTGTGATCACTGCTGAGGCAGTTTCCATCTCCTCAGCAACCCGTGACCATGACTCATCATTCCAGCACCGCACGGCTCTCGGAGCCGCCGCGGGGAGGCTGCGGTTAGCCTCCTCGTTCTCAGGTGTGAGATGCTGTAGACCAAGCGAGAGGGCCTGCCGGATTCTAACAGACAAAACGCCGCCTCCTCCGTCAGCCATTGCCTCTGGGGAAGTCTGGACCGCGCACCTAACGCAGCCATAGCAGCTTCGTGAGCCACAGTCCTGAACCTCGCCCATTTCCCCTCGCAATAAGGAGGAGGAGGGGGGCGATGCCAACCCCAGCTGCAAGCGATGAGGAAATTCTCTCTTGCAACGTCCGACAGCGAGCCGAGACCAGGCGAGTGTGGGATGGAATGGGGTCCTAGATGGACACCCATCACCGCAGTGGAAGAATGGCAGGCGCGTCTTACAGATGACAAGCTGATGGTCATTTGGCAGATCAGCTCCATGGGAGGTCCTGGTTAAAAATACATAGACTGGCATCTTGTGTTCCATCACTCTGTAGTCCAGCAGATGTTTTTGCTTGGACCCGGCGTGTATCCGTGATGTTGTGTGGATGTGCCGGTACCGGAACAGCATGTTGGTAATTACAAGCAGCCTCCTACCATTGCTATTGAGCTGACCTGGCCCATGCCTTCAAATCCCTCCCTTCCAGGTGACCCACTCGGGTGTTTAAATCACCCAATAAGACGCCTCTATCCTGAGGGCCACTTTAGCCACGGACATGTCATCGAAACCATCTGACTCTTCTGCCCTGACGTTTATCCCTCCACTGATGTTCATTTGCTGTGGGGGCATACGCTGCGTGATGATGTTTACACACGGCTGGCTCCACGTACTCACTTAAGGCTGAGCTAACTTAGAGTCGTCCCATAACCTGTTCAGATAATCGCCGTGAACGTCAGCCGAGACGCACGACAACACGCACTGTCAAATGTAGACGCAATACTAAGTTCCCCATATAGCCTCAACAGACTGTTGGGGCAAGTGCCGGCACGACACACGACCGCCTTTGTCTCTCCAGTGGCGATGTTTACACACCGCACCCGGTAATCATTTGAGGCTGAGTCGACCTGGGGAGGCCCAGGACGGGTTCAGATAATCGTCACTGGCGTCGACCGTGAGCGGGAATGGAGCCCCTGGGTCGCCGGGTTCAAAGCGCAGTTCACTCACCACTGTCACCACTCCACCCACACGCACACAAACACACACGCTCACACGCTCACACACACACTGGCACACAAACACACGCACACCCACTCGCACACACAAACACACACAAACTCGCACACACAAACACACACGCACACACGCTCACACACACACTGGCACACAAACACACGCACACCCACTCGCACACACAAACACACACAAACTCGCACACACAAACACACACGCATACACACTCACACACACACTGGTACACAAACACACGCACACACACTCGCACACACAAACACACACAAACTCGCACACACAAACACACACGCACACACGCTCACACACACACTGGCACACAAACACACGCGCACACACTCGCACACACAAACACACACAAACTCGCACACACAAACACACACGCACACACGCTCACACACATACTGGCACACAAACACACGCACACACACTCGCACACACAACTCGCACACACAAACACACACGCACACACGCTCACACACACACTCGCACACACAAACACACGCACAAACACGCGCACACACACACTCGCACACACCTCGCACACACACTGGCACACACACACTCGCACACACACACACTCGCACACACACACACATACTCGCACACACACTGGCACACACACACACTGGCACTCACACTCACACACACTGGCACTCACACACACACTCGCACACAAACACACACAAACACACACACACACAAACACACTCGCACACACACTCACACACACACTCGCACACACACACACTCGCACACAAACACACACAAACACACTCGCACACAAACACACTCGCACACACACTGGCACACACACACTCGCACACACACACACTCGCACACAAACACACACTGGCACACACACTCACACACACTGGCACTCACACACACACTCACACACACAAACACACACAAACACACACACAAACACACTGGCACACACACTCACACACTCGCACACAAACACACACAAACACACTCGCACACAAACACACACTGGCACACACACTCACACACACTGGCACTCACACACACACACAAGCACACGCACGCTGGGCCCGAGTTCATTGCAGACGCGGGGCCCAAGGTCGCGAGCTGCGGTGACGCGGAGTGAGAGGCGCGTGTACGTGCGTGCGCGTGCGTGCGCGTGCGTGCCTCTCACACAGCGCGTCACCGCAGCGGGAGCGGTGGCGAGACGCCGCGCCACGAAACCCGCAGAGCCGCAGGGCTCCGTTCCCGGTTCCCGCTCGCGGACACCGACCACGACGATGATTGCGGTTGCACCCGAGTCAAGAGCCGAACGGCTGACAGGGCTACACCTGATACATGAACTGAATCTGGACCGGTCCTGGGCCTTTACTCGGACGACTTGGCCTCCAATGAGTACCGGGTGCCGTGCGTGTAAACATCGCCACTGGGGAGACAAAGGCGGCCGGAGTGGAGCTGCCTACACGACTCCCCTCGTGTGCCGTGCGTCCGCGTGCGTGTCTCGGTGTGCGCGCGTCAGTACTTACGGGGGGGGGGCACGTGACATGGCCCCCCCCCCACTCCCCACCCCCCTCACCTTGAGGCAGGAGCGGTGAGAGCCTCTCGCGTGGATCGGACCACGTGGTCCCGAGCGCGCGCGTCAGTTTATGGGGAGCGGTGGCGCAGTGGTTAGCGCCCTGCGCCATAACAGCGCGCGAATATTCGAACCGCTCCTGGGCCTCGCTCTAGGTCGACTCGGCCTTAAATGCGTCCCTGCTGCGGTGTACAAACAATCAGCACCGGGGAGACAAAGGCGGCCGGGCATGGTGATGGCCACCTGACCTTCATAGGCGCTCGCTAAACAGCACTTGCCCCAGCAATCTGTTAAAGGCTACGCGGGGATCTTTGTCTTTGTCGGCCACGTGGTGACCTCAGGCAAGACAATGAGACGACCCCAGTGCAGTTCTTCAGGAGTTGTTGTTTGCTCCACGCGCCAAGGCTGGCCGCTTGCCGCATGGTCGGGTCCAGGCCCGGGTGATGGGCGACTGACTCGTCGACTGACTCGTCGACTGACTCGTCGACTGACTTGTCGACTGACTCGTCAACTGACTCGTCGTCGTCCTTCCCAGGTGCTTGGTCGAGGCGGTCTCTGCAGGTGAAGCCTGCGCGCCTGAGCATCATCACACACACAGTCACTCACGCACTCACACACTGACACACTNACACACTCACACTGACACACACACACTCACACACTCACTCACTCACACACACACACTTACACACTCACTCACTCACACACTCGTACACTCACACATACTGACACACACTGACACACACAGTCACCCACACACACT
The DNA here is from genome assembly GCA_018977245.1 of Lethenteron camtschaticum. Lineage (NCBI taxonomy): Eukaryota > Metazoa > Chordata > Hyperoartia > Petromyzontiformes > Petromyzontidae > Lethenteron > Lethenteron camtschaticum. The sequence continues at coordinate 4,880,715 of MU249623.1, read as the reverse complement.
GACACACAGTCACTCACACACACTGACACATAGTCACACACTGACACACACACAGTCACTCACACACACAGTCACTCACACACACTGACACACAGTCACTCACACACACTGACACACAGTCACTCACACACACAGACACACAGTCACTCACACACACACTCACACACACAGTCACTCACACACACACACACAGTCACTCACACACACTGACACACAGTCACTCACACATACTGACACACAGTCACTCACACACACTGACACACAGTCACTCACACACACTCACACACAGTCACTCACACACACTGACACACAGTCACTCACACATACTGACACACAGTCACTCACACACACTGACACACAGTCACTCACACACACTCACACACAGTCACTCACACACACTGACACACAGTCACTCACACACACAGTCACTCACACACACTGACACACAGTCACTCACACACACTGACACACAGTCACTCACACACACTGACACACAGTCACTCACACACACTGACACACAGTCACTCACACACACTGATACACACACAGTCACTCACACACACTGACACACAGTCACTCACACACACTGACACACAGTCACTCACACATACTGACACACAGTCACTCACACACACAGTCACTCACACACACTGACACACAGTCACTCACACACACTGACACACAGTCACTCACACACACTGACACACAGTCACTCACACACACTGACACACAGTCACTCACACACACTGACACACAGTCACTCACACACACTGACACACAGTCACTCACACACACTCACACACACTCACACACACTCACACACAGTCACTCACACACACAGACACACAGTCACTCACACACACACAGACACACANTCACTCACACACACAGTCACTCACACACACTGACACACAGTCACTCACACACACTGACACACACAGTCACTCACACACACTGACACACAGTCACTCACACACACTGACACACAGTCACTCACACACACTGACACACAGTCACTCACACACACAGTCACTCACACACACTGACACACAGTCACTCACACACACTGACACACAGTCACTCACACACACTGACACACAGTCACTCACACACAGACAGTCACTCATACACACTGACACACACAGTCACTCACACACACTGACACACAGTCACTCACACACACTGACACACAGTCACTCACACACACAGACACACAGTCACTCACACACACAGTCACTCACACACACTGACACACAGTCACTCACACACACTGACACACAGTCACTCACACACACTGACACACAGTCACTCACACACACAGTCACTCACACACACTGACACACAGTCACTCACACACACTGACACACAGTCACTCACACACACTGACACACACACAGTCACTCACACACACTGACACAGTCACTCACACACACTCACACAGTCACTCACACACACAGTCACTCACACACACTGACACACAGTCACTCACACACACTGACACACAGTCACTCACACACACTGACACACACACAGTCACTCACACACACTGACACACAGTCACTCACACACACAGACACACAGTCACTCACACACACAGTCACTCACACACACTGACACACAGTCACTCACACACACTGACACACAGTCACTCACACACACAGACAGTCACTCATACACACTGACACACACAGTCACTCACACACACTGACACACAGTCACTCACACACACGCGCGCTCACCTGGGCCGCGACCATGCGATCCCTGCCGACCGCCTCGGCCACCGCGTGGCTCCTCCTCCTCCTGCACCTCCTGCACCTCCTGCTCCACCTCGTCACCTGCCAGGTGCGCCCCCCCCTCACCCCCCGCGTCCCCCCCCCACAGCCCCCCCCCCCACACACATCCACCCAAAGACAAAGCGCTCAACCACGACGCACCTGACGTACACGCACACACTGACACACTGACACACACACACTAGCACACACAGACACACACACTAGCACACAACAACAACCGCCATTCGCCACTAAGTGGCGGTGACGTCACCACGACTCTTGTGACAGGCCATGTGCACCTTGAGGCCACGTGAGGTGTCGAACGCCTGCTGGCAGGAGGTCACGGGGCAGACCAAGGTGCCACGGGTCGACTGACCCAGATGACTGGCTGATGCACCACCTGTGCCCCCTACTGTGCCAACTTGCTGTGCTTTAGCCACCCGGCGCTCCGCTCGTTGTTGTGAGCGTCGCTCCTCCGCCCTCCGTTGTTGTTGGAGGGCGACTGCCTCCAACTGCCCAGTAGCGTCCTTCACGAGCCTCCTCCACTGAGGCCGATCTTGACACCGCTGGTACCAGTCATCGGCAAGTCCACTCAGCTCTACGTCCTCCTGTACCACATCACTCCATCTCTTCTCTAGCCCGTGCCGCGCCCGTTTAGCCCCCTCGATCCGGCCGAACAAAAGCTGTTTAGGAATGCGGTGGCTGGGCATGCGGGCTGCATGACCCAGCCAACGCAGCCTTGCCTGCCGGAGGAGCTCACCGATGGGACTTTGCCCAGATCTTTCAAGGATTTGTGAGCTCCTCACACAATCCAGCCTGGTTAAACCCAGGATGAATCATAGGCAGGCCAGCCTAAATGTTTCCAACCGGCGAAGATGCTCCATTAGGGGGTCCACGTTTCGCAAGCGTAGAGAAGGGAGGGAATGACTGACCGAGAAGACCTGAAGCTTCGTGCGGAGCGACAGATCATGTAGCTTCCACACAGCGTTACGCAACCGATGAAAAGATATTGCCGCTCGACTGATTCGGAGTGAGACCTCTGCTGTTAAACTGGAGCCGGTCATAAGCACACTGCCCAGGTATGGGAAACTCTCCACTCTCTCCACTACTGCCCATCACCAATTGGGAGTTGTGGGGGTGGAGTGTCCGATGGTGCAAAATACCCAGGCAGGTGCTTAGTTTTGGTGGGGCTGACGGTAAGGCCCCACCTCTTAGTGGCACGCTCCAGTCTCAGCAGCAGCGTCTCCAACTACTCTTCTGAATGAGCAGCTATTACCAAATCATCGGCATACGTAACGTGGTTGACCAATAGGGAGCCATTCCTTGATCGCACCCGGGTGGAGGGGTTACCAGCCCTCGCACCCGTCCAGAGCCCCTGTTTAGCCACTGTGGTGGTCGCAGACGCCATAAGGGGAGAGGGCCAATGGGCATTGGCCCTCCCCCACAGCACTGTCCACGACAGTGTTGCCCATCTGGCACCGCGAGGAGGTAGGGGGTTGTTTTGCCGGACTAACAGACGCACACACTGACACACGCACACACACCCCATTGCCCCCCCAACCCTCCACCCACTCACCCACACCCCCCTATCGCCTGTTATTGTTGCGGTTGGCATTGTGGTGGTTGTTGTGTTGTTGTGGGTCATTCTCTTTCAGGCGCTGAGCGTTCTGAACGGTCCCTACATGACCTCAAGTGAAGGTACGAGCCACCGCCCAGAGCTGCCATGCAGGCCCCGCCCCCACCCCTGGCCCCGCCCCCAACCCTGGCCCCGCCCCAACCCTGGCCCCGCCCCCACCCCTGGCCCCGCCCCTGCTCTCACCCTGGCCCTGCCATAAAAATGTGGCCTGGGGTCGCCTGTCGGTGCTGTGTGAGCGAGTTAGAAAGTGGACAGGTGAGTGACCGGGTGAGTTGATGAGTGAGTGACCAGGTGAGTGACTGGGTGAGTGACCGGTGAGTTGATGAGTGAGTGACTGGGTGAGTGACTGGGTGAGTGAGTGACCAGGTGAGTGACTGGGTGAGTGAGTGACCGGGTGAGTGACTGGTGAGCGACTGAGTGAGTGACCAGGTGGTGACTGGGTGAGTGACTGGGTGAGTGAGTGGGTGAGTGACTGGGTGAGTGACTGGGTGAGTGACTGAGTGAGTGACCAGGTGAGTGACTGGGTGAGTGAGTGAGTGACTGAGTGACTGAGTGAGTGGCTGGGTGAGCGAGCGCCGTCACACCCCAGTCGCCCACCCCTCCCCTCTGCGGGAAGTGGTGCGCTTCGAGGAGGTGATGCAGCGCAGCTACTGCCGCCCCATGGAGACGATGGTGCCGGTGTCACGCGAGTTCCCCGACGAGGTGGCCCACTTCTTCCGGCCCGCCTGCGTGCCGCTGCTGCGCTGCTCGGGCTGCTGCAACGACGAGGGCAGCGAGTGCGTGCCCACGCACACCACCACCATCACCATACAGGTGGGGCCCACACACACCACCACAATCACCATACAGGTGGGGCACGCACACCACGCACACCACCACCATCACCATACAGGTGAGGCCCACGCACACCACCACCATCACCATACAGGTGGGGCCCACGCACACCACCACCATCACCATACAGGTGGGGCCCACACACACCACCACCATCACCACCATCACCATACAGGTGGGGCCCACACACCACCACCACCATCACCACAATCACCATACAGGTGGGGCCCACACACCACCACCACCATCACCATACAGGTGGGGCCCACACACCACCACCACCATCACCACCATCACCATACAGGTGGGGCCCACACACCACCACCACCATCACCATACAGGCGGGGCCCACGCACACCACCACCATCACCACCATCACCATACAGGTGGGGCCCACACACACCACCACCATCACCATACAGGTGGGGCCCACACACCACGTAACCACCACCATCACCACAATCACCATACAGGACGGGCCCACACACACCACCACCATCACCACAATCACCATACTGGTGGGGCCCGCACACCACGTATACCACCACCATCACCACAATCACCATACAGGTGGGGCCCACGCACACCACCACCATCACCACAATCACCATACAGGTGGGGCCCGCACACCACGTAAACCACCACCATCACCACAATCACCATACAGTTGGGGCCCACACACACCACCACCACCATCACCACAATCACCATACAGGTGGGGCCCACACACCACGCACACTACCACCATCACCATACAGGTGAGGCCCACGCACACCACCACCATCACCATACAGGTGGGGTCCACACACCACGCACACCACCACAATCACCATACAGGTGGGGCCCACGCACACCACCACCATCACCATATCGGTGGGGCCCACACACCACGCACACCACCACAATCACCATACAAGTGGGGCCCACACACCACGCACACTACCACCATCACCATACAGGTGAGGCCCACACACCACGCACACCACCATCATCACCATACAGTTGGGGCCCACACACCACCAGCACCAGGGTCACCATACAGGGGTGGGGGCTCACGTCTCACCCCCTCCCCCCTCCCCAGGTGTACAAGAACAGACCGTCCCACGGGGGGGGCTTCCAGGAGCTCCCGTTCACGCAGCACAGCGAGTGCGAGTGCAGGTGACCACCCCCATCACGTGACCGCCCCCACCACGTGACCGCCCCCACCACGTTACTACCCCACCACGTGACTGCCCCCACCACGTGACCGCCCCCATCACGTGACCACCCCCATCACGTGACCGCCCCCATCACGTGACCACCCCCACCAAGTGACCGCCTCCATCACGTGACTACCCCCACTACGTGACTGCCCCACCACGTGACTACCCCCATCACGTGACTACCCCNACCACGTGACTGCCCCCACCACGTGACTACCCCCACCACGTGACTATCCCCAACACGTGACTGCCCCCACCACGTGACTGCCCCCACCACGAGACCGCCCCCACCACGTGACCGCCCCCACCACGTGACCGCCCCACCACGAGACCGCCCCCACCACGTGACCGCCCACACCACGTGACCGCCCCATCACGTGACTACCCCACCACGCGTTACAAGTTCACGTCACCATGGTTACCCTCTCTGTGTGTGCAGGGAGCGGAGTGAGCAGTTCAAACCTCAAACCGGGTAAGCCCCCCCCCNTACTCGCCCCCCCCCTACTCGCCCCCCCCCTACTCGCTCCCCCCCCCCTTTACTCGCCCCCCCCTACTCGCTCCCCTCCCCCTACTCGCCCCCCTACTCGCTCCCCCCCCCCTACTCGCCCCCCTACTAGCCCCCCCNACTCCCTCCCCCTACTCGCCCCCCCCCTTTACTCGCCCCCCNTACTCGCTCCCCCCCCCACTCGCCCCCCCACTCCCTCCCCCTACTTGCCCCCCCTACTCGCCCCCCCTACTGGCTCCCCCCCCTACTGGCTCCCCCCCCTACTCGCTCCCCCCCTACTCGCCCCCCCTACTCCTCCCCTACTCGCCCCCTCCTTTACTCGCCCCCCCTACTCGCTCCCCCCTTTACTCGCCCCCCGACTCGCCCCCCCCNTACTCCCTCCCCCCTACTCGCCCCCCCTACTCGCCCCCCCTACTCGCCCCCCCTACTCCCCCCCCTACTCGCCCCCCCCCTTTACTCGCCCCCCCCTTTACTCGCCCCCCCCCTATGTACCCCCCCCCGCCTTTGGCCGCTATTAATGTCCCCATGATGATGATGAATTACTTGGTCGAGCTGCCGTTTGTGTCGTTAGTGTTGTTTGTGTCGTTTGTGGTATCCGGGTCGCTTCTGTAAAAGATCTCCACAGCTCAGTGGGGCTTACCAGGCCAAGTGCAACTTGTTGACGTTGGGTTCTTAGCATCGGGGATCAGGGAGAATGATGTTGGTGGTGATGTTGATGGTGCCGATGACGACGATGGTGACGATGTTGACGACGATGTTGACGTTGACGATGATGGAGACGTTGACGATGATGGAGATGTTGACGATGATGGAGATGTTGACGACGATGTTGACGTTGACGATGATGGAGATGTTGACGATGATGGAGATGTTGACGACGATGTTGACGTTGACGATGATGGAGATGTTGACGATGATGGAGATGTTGACGATGATGGAGATGTTGACGATGATGGAGATGTTGACGATGATGGAGATGTTGACGATGATGGAGATGTTGACGATGATGGAGATGTTGACGACGATGTTGACATTGACGATGATGGAGATGTTGATGATGATGGAGATGTTGACGACGATGTTGACGTTGACGATGATGGAGATGTTGATGATGATGGAGATGTTGATGATGATGGAGATGTTGACGACGATGGAGATGTTGACGATGATGGAGATGTTGACGATGATGGAGATGTTGACGATGATGGAGATGTTGACGATGATGGAGATGTTGACGACGATGTTGACGTTGACGATGATGGAGATGTTGATGATGATGGAGATGTTGACGATGATGGAGATGTCGATGATGATGGAGATGTTGACGACGTGCAGCCTCGTGTGCCGGCCGTGTTCGGAGCGCCGCCGCCACCTGTTCGTGCAGGACGCCGCGTCGTGCGCGTGCTCCTGCAAGTTCTCGCGCGAGCGCTGCCGGCAGCGCGGACAGGAGCTCAACCTCCACTCGTGCAGGTGGGCGGCCCCCACCCCCACCCCCCCCAGTGCCCACCTACCCCCCCTTCCTCCCCTCCCTAGCCCCCTTTCTCCCTCCCCCTCCCTCGCCCCCCCCCCCCCTTTCTCCCTCCCTCCCCTGGCTGGAGTCACACCGTGCGCCTCCATCCCTCTCTTCCCCAGCTACAGTCAGTTGGTGGTTGTCGTGTTGGTGGTGTGGTGGTGTTGTCGTGGTGGTGTTGTCGTGGTGGTGTTGTCGTGGTGGTGTTGTTGTGGTGGTGGTNTTGTGGTGGTGTTGTCGTGGTGGTGTTGTCGTGGTGGTGTCGTGGTGGTGTTGTCGTGGTGGTGTTGTCGTGGTGGTGTTGTTGTGGTGGTGGTGTTGTGGTGGTGTTGTCGTGGTGGTGTTGTCGTGGTGTTGTTGTGGTGGTGTTGTCGTGGTGCTGTTGTCGTGGTGGTGTTGTCGTGGTGGTGTTGTTGTGGTGGTGGTGTTGTGGTGGTGTTGTCGTGGTGGTGTTGTCGTGGTGGTGTTGTTGTGGTGGTGTTGTGGTGGTGTTGTCGTGGTGGTGTTGTCGTGGTGGTGTTGTTGTGGTGGTGGTGTTGTGGTGGTGTGGTGGTGACGTCACGCTCTCTGTGTCGCTGCGTGCCGTGTCCGCCCCGCGTGCTGCTGAGAAGATGCGAGCGGCCGAGGCGGTGATGATGGTGGTGGACGCGGTGATGATGGTGGTGGACGCGGTGATGATGGTGGTGGACGCGGTGATGATGGTGGTGGACGCGGTGATGATGGTGGTGGACGCGGTGATGATGGTGGTGGACGCGACACCGCCACCCGGCGCTGCCCTCCCAGTGCTGCCCTCCCAGCGCTGCCCTCCTCGGGCTGCCCGCAAAGTATCCACAACGCTGCCCTCCCAGCACCGCCCATCCAGCGCTGCCCTCCCAGGGCTGCGATCTGAGCATCCGCAGTGCTGCCCTTCGACGACAACCCTTCGGGCATCCTCAGAGCTGCTCTCCAGCGCTGCCCTCCCTGACCACCCCCGGCGGGCTCGCTGTGTCGTGGTACCCGAGGAGGGGGGCTTCTGGCAAGAGAGGAGGCGGGGGGGTTCTCTCCATGGTGGCACTGCGGAGTGGGTGGAGGAAGCGGGAGCTGCACGGCCCACCCCCACTGGAGAGGACCCCCGCCTCCCCGCCCCCATCTCGCTGCCCAGTGGGAAGGAGCAGCGTGAAGGAGCGTGGCACCCCCCCCCCCCCCCCACTCCGTGCGCTGCGGGCGGTAGCCACGATTACCGCTCCCTTCTTCTTCAAGACTTCAAGAGGAGCGTCAGCACTCATCCCTGGAGAGACGGCGACCACGGCTAGTCCGCTCGGTCTTCACGGCTGCGGCGGCGGCGGCGGTGGTGGTGGGCAGAAGCCCAGAGGCACCCCAGCGGTGGAGGGCAGCGTTCGTTTGTGACGTCTCAAGCCTCAGCAGCTACAGCAGCAGCGGCAATGTTGCAGGGCCCTCCGCGGAACCAGCTGGGCCTGGATTGGTCGACTTCTCGAACTGGGCCTGGATTGGTCGACTTCTCGAACTGGGCATGGATTGGTCGATTCTCAAGCTCGGAATGCAAGTGTGTGCAATGCGCAGCAGCGTGCGGACACGCAGATTCGGGTTGCCCTGTTCTCTGCTGCCCATACCCCGCTGACCCCATCGCTGGAGTCACGTTACCCGAGACACGTGGGGGTTTGGGGTTTGAGGCCCGCCGAGCGAGGGGGCAACGGCGGCGCGAGTGGAGCCGCGGTGCTCGGGGCTGATGGCCGAGGCATCACGATGGGAAGGGTTATGACGATGGGAAGGGTCATGACGATGGGAAGGGTCATGACGATGGGAAAGATTATGACGATGGGACCGACTGTGAGGTCATTTTCCCGGAATCTCGAGCCGGCTGCCAGGATTGTTTGCCGTTTCTGATAAACGCCCTTTCGCAGAAACGCATCCCCCATCGAGTTCGGCACGCCGATTGATCATCGGCGTCTCCTTGACGCGCCCGTGGCTCCACACCACCAGGCACCCCGAGTATTTTCACAACGCGTCATGAATTTCCCGGCTATAGCAGCATTGCTATATGGCACAACAGCAATAATCATAATCTTGATGGCGAATTATTTACCCCGGAAATGAACCCTGAGTCGTCCGATGACTCTCTGGCAGGAGGATCCTGCTACATTGGGATGCTTGGCCAACACCAAGTTACGGTGGCTAGGAGATGTTAACTACCTCGCCTGGCACGCAGGTGGTCGTGGGTTCGATCCCGACCCTGACGCCTGCTGCTGTCTATTTGGAGTTGAGTGTCTCTCTCCTCGTGGTCGCGTGGATTTGTCTCCGGGTCCTCTGGTTTTCCCCTCCACATTTAGAAACTCCTGCGTTGAGAGCAGTTGGCTGCTGCTATACATGTCCACGTGATGAGCCACTCCGTTGAGCTGTCGTTTGTGATGGCCAGGTCGCTTCTGAAAAGGGCTACAGGGCTCAGTGGGCCTTACAGCTGGTCAAATAGAAAGTAAAACATTTTAATGACATTGTATGGGAGGAAATGTGGAGATCCCTGAGGAAACACCTCGTGGAGAACAAGGGGAGAAATACAGACTCGGCTCACAGAGAGCAATACATATATAGCCGACGTTTAAGGCAATGACCCTTGTTCATGGCACATGCACTAAACTAAGTTTTATATTTCACCAGCTGAGGCCCAGGCAGCTCGCTCGCAGGCGCGAGCTGCCATCACCGATGAGAGCTCGACGAAGTGGCTCGTCATCGTCGTCATCGTCGTCATCATCGTCGTCATCGTCGTCGTCGTCATCATCGTCATCATAGTCGTCGTAGTCATCGTCGTCGTCATCGTCGTCGTCGTCATCATCGTCGTCATCGTCGTCGTCGTCATCGTCGTCATAGTCGTCGTCCTCATCGTCGTCGTCGTCGTCGTCGTCGTCGTCGTCATCGTCGTCATCATCATCGTCGTCGTCGTCGTCATCGTCATCATTATCGTCATTATCGTCGTCATCATCGTCGTGGTGTGGAAGTTTATCGCGTGGTGATGTTGATTCTGAACGTGGAGGGTGCAAAGCGGAGGGTCCGGAGTAAAATCCACGCGACCACGGGGAGAGAGAGAGACGCACACTCCACATGCACAGCAGCAGCAGCAGGCGTCGTCAGGGTCGGGATCGAACCCACGCCCTCCTGCACACCAGACAAGGTAGTCAACATCTCCTCGCCACCGTGGCGCGGTGTCGAGGAGACGAGGTGGAGGTTGCTGCACGTGTTTCTAAAGTCACGGGGCCCTGGTCAGAATGACGTTTTGTGAACAGGCGCGTGAATAGACACACGCCGAGTGGCTATTGAGTCATAGTCGCTGTTGAGTAACAGGCAACCCGCTTCGATCATCAGAAACGCGTTACTAATAGACTCATTTGTATACAAACGAGCTTATTTAGCAATATTATGTAACTTGCAAAACTGGTCAACGGTCAAACATTATTCTCGATTGTAATTGTCATCAGTGCCCCGTGGTGTACACACGCGCCCAGCCTCTCTATTGATGGGCTCTGGAGGAGGGCCATTGCCCGAAACGTCGGCTAGTATACATGTTTTCCTTGAAGGTCACAAAGACAAAGATCCCCCTCACAGCCGTAACAGCCTGTTGGGGCAAGTGCTGTTAGTAGCGAGTAGCACCTTCGAAGGCCGGCACTGCACGCGAGGGGATGGGTGGCCAGCACCACGCCCGGCCGCCTTTGTCTCCCCAGTGGCAATGTGTGCACACCGCACCAGGTACTCGTTTGAGGCCGAGTCGGCCTAGGAGAAGCCCAGCACCGGTTCAGATAATCGTCACCGGCGCGGGTGGCCGTGAGCGCGAATCGAGCCGGGGTGGGCGCGCTGCACGCGCCCGAGCCGCGTGGGTGACGGGCTCGTGGCGATGTTGTTGCCGGCCGAGTGGAGCTGCGCGCATTCCCTGCGACCCTCGCGTTTGAGATCGCGAAGCGCCTTCCCACGAGCGAGGCCGAGGGAGGAGCGGGGGACCGCTCGCCACCGCCGCTCATGGCAAGCGACTGCGGCAGCCGGGAAGCGGCGATGAGCAGCGCGCCGCGGGGTCACGGCGCCCCCTCCGTGAGTCTGTGTGCTGTGAGGATGACCTCCCACCCCCCTCCACCCCACCTCTCCATCCCTCCCCCCCCCNAACCCCCCCCCCCCCCTTCATCCCTCCCCNTCCATCCTTCCCCCTCCCCCCTTCATCCTCCATTCTTCCCCTCCATCCCTCCCCCTCCACCCCCCTCCACCCCCCTCCATCCCTCCCCTCCACCCCCCCNTCCATCCCTCCCCTCCACCCCTCCACCCCCCTCCATCCCCCCTCCACCCCCCNTCCATCCCCCCCTCCACCCCCCCTCCACCCCCCCCTCCACCCCCCCCTCCACCCCCCCTCCATCCTCCTCCCTACCCCCCCCCTTCTCCATCTCCATCCCCCGCCCACGCTCTTGACCTTCCAAGGGGTCACGCGCTCGAGGAGATGCGGGGGGCGGGGCGGGCGGCCGGGGGGAGGGGCGGGGGAGGGGCGGGGGGGGTTTGTTTTGTTCTGAGCGGAACTGCCGGAGGGCGAGCTTCAGTGGACGGGAGTGAGCGTGCGCGTGTCTGTGTCCGTGTGTGTGGTGTGTGTGTGGTGTGTGTGGTGTGGTCTGTGTCCGTGTGTGCGCGTGTGTGTGTGGTCTGTGGGTGTGTGTGTGTGTGTGTGTGTGTTGTGTGTGTGTNTGTGTGTGTGTGTGTGTGTTGTNTGTGTGGTGTGTGTGTTGTGTGTGTATGTTGTGTGTGTATGTGTGTGTGTGTGTTGTGTGTGCGTGCGTGTTGTGTGTGTGTGCGTGTGTGTGTGTGTGTGTGTGTGTGTGGGCGTGTGTGCGGTGGTGTAGTGGTTAGCGCGCTGCACTACAAACCCGGCGACCCGAGTTCGATTCCCGCTCACGGCCAACACCGGTGACGATTATTTGAACCGGTCCTGGGCCTCCCCTAGGTCGAGACTCAGTACCTGGTGCGGTGTGTAAACATCGCCACTGGGGAGACAAAGACGGTCGAGCGTGGTGCTGGCCACCCACCCCTCGTGTACCGTTCCGGCCTTCATAGGTGCTCGCTAACAGCACTTGCCCCTACATCTGTTAAGGCTATACGGGGGATCTTTGTTGTCTTTGTGTACGTTGAACTTCTTTCGCACCGTACGTTGCCAACGGCGCTAATGAGACGCGGGCCGCTTACACGGCGCCTGTGGTTGTCATGATCATCACAATCATCTTGATCATCCTCGTCACTATCATCACAAGCGTCGTCATCATCATCACGATCACGGTCATCATCACAATTTTTATCGCGATCATCTCAATCATCATCACCACCACGACCTATCATCCTCATCACGATCACCATGATCCTCATCATAATCATCATCATCGCGATCATCCTCATCACGATCATCATGATCCTCATCATAATCATCATCATCATCGCGATCATCATCACGATCATCACGATCATCATAATCATCATAATCATCGCGATCATTCCAAGCAGCATCATTATTACCACCGAGGCAACGTCGCCCATGAGATCGTCACAGTTCTCACCTCGTCACGCCTCGTCACACCTCGTCATACATTGCTGCTGCTCATGCCAGTACCTCTCGATATATTTAACGAGTGGTGTTTTGTGTGTGTGTGTGTGTGTTGTGTGATGTGTGTGGTGTGTGTGTTGTGTGTATGTGGTGTGTGTGTTGTGTGTGTGTGATGTGTGTGTGTTGTGTATGTGTGTGCTTCATGTTCGCTATGAACCCGCCTACCCGAGTTCGATTCCCGCTCACGGCCGCCGCCTCCCCTAGGTCAACTCGGCCTTAAACAAGTACCTGGCACGGTGTGCAACCATCGCCACTGGGGAGACAAAGGCGGCCGGGCATGGTGCTGGCTACCCTCCCCCTCGTGTGCCACAGTCCCTGCCTTAATAGGCGCTGCTACTCGCTAACAGCACTTGCCCCGACAGTCTGTGAAGGCTACAACGGGCTGGGTCTTTGTATGATTATCTTATATATATATGTGTGTGTGTGAGATTACTCTGCTGAGCTATTTAAAACGTAGGTTTAGTTAGGACCCCGTCCAGTGTTCGGGTGGCAGCAGGAATGGATTTGTAGCGTGATCTGGAACACAGCAGCACCGGTCTGTGTTGAACTTTGTAACCAGAGTGACGTGCCCAGTTGCCATCATAGAGTCGGCCTGTCTGCGGGGTATGTCTGGGTTGTTGCGCTGTGGAAAAGGTGGAAACCCAAACTCAATTACTCACTCGACCGCCCAATTNTTCATTCTTTCTTTCATTTGTCAGGTCACTCGGCAACTCACCTACTCACCAATCATCCACTCATTCATTTCCAAGTCGTTCAGTAACCCACCCACTCACTCAACCACCCATTCATTCATTGCCAAGTCACCCACTCACCATTCACCACTCACCCACTCACCACTCACCACTCACCACTCACTCACNACTCACCATCACCACTCACCCACCANTCACCACCACCACTCACCCTCACCACACCCCACTCACCCACTCACCACTCACCACTCACCCANTCACCACTCACCCACTCACCCACTCACCCACCTACCAAGGCTGCGACCTGTCCCGAGTTTGACCCGGGGCAGACTGGGAATTGGCACCCGTGTTCGATTGGCAGCAGGCACTGGTTCGTACCGAGACCTGGTGTCGAACTGTGTCGCAGCCGACTGCCGTGTGGACTGTCGAGGCTGGCTGCCCCGCTTCGCTCGAGGGCGGCGAACAAAGTCGCGGCCCTCCTCGTCTGGCGATTGTAGCGCATCTGACAGCCCACCCCTCACCCACCTCCAGCCTCTCGTTACACACACACACAGACAAAGATCCCCCGTATAACCTCAACAGACCCCTGGGGCAAGTGCTGCCAGCGAGTAGCAGCAGCCTTGATTGGCCGGCACGGCAGCCAAAGGGCGGGTGGGTGACAGGTACACACACACATTCACACACGAGTACACACACACACATATATCTACTCGCATTCACACACGACTACACACACACATATCGACTCACACGCACACACCAGTACACACAGTTTCACACATACTGCTCAAGTCACAACCACGCACACTCCCAGCGCACAGGGTTTTGATCACACACAACAAAGACAAAGGTCCCCCGCATAGCCTTTAACAGACTGTTGGGGCAAGTGCTGTTGGCGAGCCCCTATTAAGGCAGTGGCTGGCCATCACCACGCCGGCCGCCTTTGTCTCTCCAGTGCTGATATTCACACAGCACACCGGGCACTCATTAGCACCGGGGTTCGTCGGTAGCGAAGTGCGCTAACTGCTGCGCCACCGCTCCCCACGCGATGCGCACACGTGACCCTAGTCGCGTGACCCTGTGGTGACCACGGCGCTGGCACGGGCACCGCGTGGCACCTTCGGCTCCGCACCCCCCACACCGCACCGGGAATTGGTTGGAGTCAAGTCCCCCCCCCACCCCCCTCGCCCCCTTCAATCCCCCCCCCCCACACCGGTTTCGACACGCGCGGTGTCTCATCAGCAAAGTGGGGCTCGCTTGAAGCGTCGGTTCAACACAAGCAAAGCTCTGGACGGGTTTCGACACTCAGTGCCTCATCAGCGGCAGGGTCAGGCTCGTTCAACATTGACGGGCCACGTGCTTGCTGCTGGCCGCGTTGTTTAGTGTCATCTCCACAAGGACCCCAATGATTACTTCTTGAGTCAGAAATCTCGCTCGTCGGCACCACCCAAGGGTGGTGGTTCCACTTTCTCTCCGTGGTCAACAACAGTCGATCACGTGGCAATGAGGGTGGGGTTATCAAGTAAATCGTCGACCGCTCAGAAACCCGTTATAACGGGCGCGTTCCGTGTTATAAGGGGCGCATTCAGCGTTATAAGGGGCGCATTCAGCGTTATAACGGGCATGCGTTGTGCGAAACGTGTTCTCTAAGAGAAGAACCGCGTTGTAGCGTTATCTGAACACCACGTGTGAAGCGAGGACTTACCGCACGGTACCTCGATCAGATCAGGATTGTTAAAGTGTTGCTGATGCCATTGGGGTGGTACCAGTTTCCACTGTGGCTCAAGGCGGACTGACTCTGCAGTCCGCGAGGCGATGAGATGTGTTTCCTGGAGCTGTTGCGAAGACTCGGGGTTTGTGTTCACAAAGACAATAACGATGATGCCGATGATGACGATGGTGGTGATTGGAATGAGTGGTCTGATTTGATGGAGACCTCCTCCCCTCCACGCGATAAGCGGCTCGCGTCATCGCGTCTCATCTCAGCGCGTTTTGAAAGGGGGCACCCCAGCGCCAGCTGCCCCTGACAGGAGATGATTTGGCACGTGGCCTGCGAGCGGCACGAGGCTGCCAGTCGGGAACGGCGACTGCTGCGCGCGCGCGCGTGTGATCCACAGCTGAGTGGAGTTCGCGGTGTGATATTTTTACTTTTTTTACCAAAATGTTGTGACCGTGACGGCGGGCACAGCCACGGCGCTGACGTTCGTTGCTGCCGCGTCGCGGTGCTGCGAGCCGTGAATTTGAGAGCCCCCCACGGACGTGCCCCAGAATCCATTTAGAATTTGTCATGAAGCGCGAGGAAAAATGTGCCGGACCCCGGAATGTTCCCACTGGGCCAGATCTTCGCAGCGCCCACAGCTGTCGGTGTGCGAAGACTCGTGCAGGGCTGGGTGCTTGCGTGATGGTGCTTGCGTGATGGTGCCGGGTGATGGTGCTTGGCGCTTGGGTGCTGGGTGCTCATCAATCAAAGCTCCGAGTCAAGTGTCTCATCTCAGTCGGTTGTCCTGAGCCAATGGATGTCATTCCATATTCCTATGGCGGGGCCGAGTCTATCTATCGCACCACCGCTGCTGCTGCTGCTGCTGTTGTTGTGAGGGACGCGATGATGTGGTGGCGATGTCTCACCCCTGACATCGACTGCTGGTGGAAATTTCACGTTCTCCTGGTTCGAGGGTCGCGCCTCCGCTTCGCATGACCGCTGGGGACTTTCCACAGCGCGGCATGGTGGAGGTGGCGGCTCCTGCGAGCCGACTGCTGCAGTGTGTCAATGTTGTTGTTATTAGTATTATTACCTGCTGCTATTTGTAGCATTGTGAACCCTCTGGCATGGCGTGCCAGGATGTCCATGGCGTGGCAGGAGAGGTGGGGGAGGGGGTGTAAGGGAGTGGGGGGGGGCGGAGGGACCCCCCCCCCACTCGGGTCGCGTGGGGGCTGGGGGCTGGGGGGTGGGCTGTTCTCATGGTCTCTGATACACGACTCACAAATACCCACAACACAGAGACGGACCTGAATGCCCCCCTTGTGTCTCCTGCCGTCGGCTCTGCGGACGAGTGCTGTGGCACGAGCAGGGCTGGTGGGTGAGGCGGGCACGACGCGAGTGGCCGGCTCTCCGTGCGGCCGCCTTTGTCTCCCCAGTGCCCGATGTTCAGTGGCACACGGCTGTCGCCCCGCTCGGTGGTACCATACGCGCGCCACGCGAGCCACGGCGCTTACAGAGAGAGGGTGTTGTGGGTGACTGCTGTCGATGACGTGACGCGCACACAAGCACACGCACGCATGCACACACCTGCACGCATGCACACACCTGCACGCATGCGCACCCCTACACGCATGCACACACCTGCACGCATGCACACACCTGCACGCATGCGCACACCAGCACGCATGCGCACACCTGCACGCATGCGCACACCTGCACGCATGCGCACACCAGCACGCATGCGCACACCTGCACGAATGCGCACACCTACACGCATGCACACACCTTCACGCATGCGCACACCAGCACGCATGCGCACACCTGCACGAATGCGCACACCTGCACGCATGCGCACACCTGCACGCATGCGCACACCTGCACGCATGCGCACACCTGCGCGCATGCACACACCTGCGCGCATGCAAACACCTGCGCGCATGCACACACCTGCGCGCATGCACACACCTGCACACCTGCACGCATACGCACGGGGGTTCCTCCTGATGCTGAGAATTCTCCCGGCAAATCTCTCGGCCGACATCGAAGAGGAAGATCGCCCCAACCTCGCCCTGGACAGAGGTTGGGGCCGGTGCTGTCAGCGAGTCGTAGCACCTACGAAGGCCGGCACGGCACACACTTGGGGGTGGGTGGGTGGCCAGAACCACGCCTGGGCCACCTTTGTCTCCCCAATGCAGATGTTTAGACATTGTATCAGGTACTCATTTAAGGCTGAGCCGACCTAGGAGGGTTGGCCCAGATATTTCTCCACTCTTTGTTGGTCGTTGAGCGGGAAGCGAACCCGGCTGCACGGGTTCGTAGCGCGACACGCTAACCGCTGCGCCACCGGTCCTGCTGAACACGACACACACGTGACTCCCTCGCCCCGTGACTGTGGCTGCTTGTGTCGGGATTTGTAGTTGCTCGGCCATTATTGCTCTAACTAAAAGTATTTATTTTGGCGATGTAAATATCCGTATTATATTAAACGCTGTATAAACACAACTTCGTGTCCCGGGAATTAGCTGCGGTATCTGTGGTGTGTGTGTGGTGTGATGCATGGTGTGTGGTGTGTGTGTATGTGGTGTGATGCATGGTGTGTGGTGTGTGTGTGTGTGTGTGTGTCTGGTGTGTGTGTGTGGTGTCTGTGTGTGTGTGTGATGCATGGTGTGGGGTGTGTGTGTGGTGTGATGCATGGTGTGTGATGTGTGTGTGGTGTGTGTGTGGTGTGTGTGGTGTGTGTGTGTGGTGTGATGCATGGTGTGGTGTGTGTGTGTGGTGTGTGTGTGGTGTGATGCATGGTGTGGTGTGTGTGTGTGGTGTGTGTGTCTGGTGTGTGTGTGGTGTCTGTGTGTGTGGTGTGATGCATGGTGTGGGTGTGTGTGTGGTGTGATGCATGGTGTGTGATGTGTGTGTGGGTGTGTGTGTGGTGTGTGTGGTGTGTGTGTGTGGTGTGATGCATGGTGTGGTGTGTGTGTGTGGTGTGTGTGTGGTGTGATGCATGGTGTGGTGTGTGTGTGTGGTGTGTGTGTGGTGTGTGCATGTGTGGTGTGTGTGTGTGGTGTGATGCATGGTGTGGTGTGTGTGTGGTGTGATGCATGGTGGGGTGTGTGTGTGTGTGGTGTGTGTGGGGTGTGTGTGGTGTGATGCATGGTGTGTGGTGTGTGGTGTGTGGTATGTGTTGTGTGTGTGGGTGTGATGCATGGTGTGTGGTGTGTGTGTATGTTGTGTGTGTGGGGTGTGTGTGGTGGGTGTGGTGTGTGTGGTGTGTGGGTGTGTGTGTGTGATGCATGGTGTGGGTGTGTGTGTGTGTGTGTGTGTGTGTGTGATGTGTGTGTGTTATGTGTGGTGTGTGTGTGTGTGTGTGTGTGTGTGGCGTGTGTGGTGTGTGATGCGTGTGTGGGTGTGTGGTGTGGTGTGTGTGTGTGTGTGTGTGGAGTGGTGTGTGTGTGTGTGGTGTGTGGAGTGGTGTGTGTGTGTGTGGTGTGNGGAGTGGTGTGTGTGTGTGTGGTGTGTGGAGTGGTGTGTGTGTGTGTGGTGTGGGAGTGGTGTGTGTGGTGTGTGGAGTGGTGTGTGTGTGGTGTGTGGTGTGTGGCGTGGTGTGTGTGTGTGTGGTGTGNGGAGTGGTGTGTGTGTGGTGGGTGTGTGTGGTGTGTGTGTGTGTGGTGGTGTGGTGTGTGTGTGGTGTGTGGAGTGGTGTGTGTGTGTGGTGTGTGGAGTGGTGTGTGTGTGGTGTGTGGAGTGGTGTGTGTGTGGTGTGTGGTGTGTGTGCGTGGTGTGTGTGATGTGTGGTGTGTGTGCGTGGTGTGTGTTGTGTGTGTTGTGTGTGTGGTGTGTGTGGTGTGTGGTGTGTGTGTGGTGTGTGTGTGTTATTTGTCTTGGTAGTGGTGGTAGTGGTAGTGATGGTGGAAAGTGATGGTGTTGGTGGTAGTGATGGTGATAGTGATGGTGTTAGTGGTAGTGATGGTGGTAGTGGTAGTGATGGTGTTGGTGGTAGTGATGGTGTTAGTGGTAGTGATGGTGGTAGTGGTGGTAGTGATGGTGTTGGTGGTAGTGATGGTGTTAGTGGTAGTGATGGTGGTAGTGGTGGTAGTGATGGTGTTGGTGGTAGTGATGGTGTTAGTGGTAGTGATGGTGGTAGTGGTGGTAGTGATGGTGTTGGTGGTGGTGATAGTTATGGTGGTAGTGGTGGTGGTAGTGGTAGTAGTGAATAGTGGCTGTGTGGTGGTTGTGAATAGTGGTTGTGTGGTGGTTGTGAATAGTGGTTGTGTGGTGGTTGTGAAGTGGTTGAGTGGTGGTTGTGAATAGTGGTTGTAAATAGTGGTTGTGTGGTGGTTGTGAATAGTGGTTGTGTGGTGGTTGTGAATAGTGGTTGTGTGGTGGTTGTGAAGTGGTTGAGTGGTGGTTGTGAATAGTGGTTGTGTGGTGGTTGTGAATAGTGGTTGTGAATAGTGGTTGTGAATAGTGGTTGTGAATAGTAGTTGTGAATAGTGGTTGTGAATAGTGGTTGTGAATAGTGGTTGTGAATAGTAGTTGTGAATAGTGGTTGTGAATAGTAGTTGTGAATAGTGGTTGTGAATAGTGGTTGTGAATAGTGGTTGTGAATAGTAGTTGTGAATAGTGGTTGTGAATAGTGGTTGTGAATAGTGGTTGTGTGGTGGCTGTGGGCGCGTGCCGCTCTGCACGTACACCCCCACCCCCCCGCCCCCACCCTCACCCCCCGCCCCCGCCCCCCTCCGACTCCGCCCCCTCCCCAGCGCCCCGCCCCTCACCGGCAGCGCGGGGCGGCGGTCAATGCCGTTCCCGTTCGCGAACCAGCGATGGAAATTCTCCGTTACTATGGCGGGGACCAGGAGGTTATTCGTCGGATAATAGCGAACCTCGGGTGGCTTTGAGATATTTATTCATAGGAATTCCCCATTCCTTTGGCGGGGTCACGGATGATTAATTAGACAACCACGATGATGATGATGGTGTTGATGGTGATGTTGATGGTGATGTTGATGATGGTGATGGTGGTGTTGATGGTGATGTTGATGATGGTGATGTTGATGGTAATGATGGTGATGTTGATATTGATATTGATGGTGATGATGGTGATGGTAATGATGGTGATGTTGATGGTAATGATGGTGATGTTCATGGTAATGATGGTGATTATGGTGATGTCGATAGTGATGATGGTGTTGTTGATCGTGATGATGGTGATAGTGGTGATGATGGTGATGATGGTGATTATGGTGATGTTGATGGTGATGATGGTGGTGATGATGGTGGTGATGATGATGATGGTGATGTTATGGTAATGATGGTGATGATAGTGATGATGGTGTTGATGGTGATGTTGATGGTGGTTATGGTGATGGTGGTTATGGTGATGTTGATGGTGATTATGGTGATGTTGATGGTGATGATGGTGATGTTGATGGTGATGTTGATGATGTTGATGGTGATTGTGTGTGATGGTGATGATGATGTTGATGATGGTAATGATGTTGATGGTGATGATGGTGATGACGGTGATGTTGATGATGGGGAGTGATGGTGATGATGTTGATGGTGATGTTGTTGATGTTGATGATGTTGATGGTGGTTATGATGTTTATGATGGTGTTGATGGTGATTATGGTAATGGTGTTGATGTTGATGGTAATGATGGTGATGTTGATGGTGATGATGATGGTGATGTTGATGGTGATGATGNTGGTTGATGGTGATGATGGTGTTGATGGTGTTGATGATGATGTTGATGGTGATGATGGTGATGATGGTGATGTTGATGGTGATGATGGTGATGATGATGGTGGTGATGTTGATGGTGATGATGGTGATGATGTTGATGGTGATGTTGATGGTGATGATGGTGATGATGATGGGGATGGTGATGTTGATGGTGATGATGGTTATGATGTTGATGGTGATGATGTTGATGGTGATGATGGTGATGATGTTGATGATGGTGATGTNGATGGTGATGATGGTGATGATAATGGGGATGGTGATGTTGATGGTGATGATGGTGATTATGATGTTGATGATGGTTATGATGTTGATGATGGCGATGATGATGATGATGTTGATGGTGATAATGTTGATGGTGTTGATGGTGAGTTGATGGTGTTGATGATGGTGGTGTTGATGGTGAGTTGATGGTGATGATGGTGATNATGTTGATGGTGATGATGGTGATGTTGATGGTGATGTTGATGATGATGATGTTGATGGTGATGATGATGATGATTGATGGTGATGATGATGGAGATNGTGATGTTGATGGTGATGATGGTGATGATGTTGATGGTGATGTTGATGGTGATGATGGTGATGATGATGTTGATGATAGTGATGTTGATGGTGATGATGGTGATGATAATGGGGAGTGGTGATGTTGATGGTGATGATGGTGATTATGATGTTGATGATGGTTATGATGTTGATGATGGCGATGATGATGATGATGTTGATGGTGATAATGTTGATGGTGTTGATGGTGAGTTGATGGTGTTGATGGGGAGTGGTGGTGTTGATGGTGATGTTGATGGTGATGATGATGTTGATGGTGATGATGGTGATGTTGATGATGTTGATGATGATGATGGTGATGATGATGATGTTGATGATGATGGTGGTGATGTTGATGATGATGGTGATGATGTTGATGATGTTGATGGTGATGATGGTGATGATGATGGTGATGTTGATGGTGATGTTGATGGTGATGATGGTGATGATGGGGAGTGGTGGTGTAGCGCTGAGTTCCATTCCTGTCCATGGCCAACACCACGTGACGATTGTCTGAACCGGTCCTGGGCGTCCCCTAGGTTGACTCAGCCTCAAATGAGTCCAGTAACTGTTGCCGTGTGTAAACATCGCCACTAGGGAGACAAAGGCGGCCGGGCGTGATGCTGGCTGCCATGCCGGCCTTCATCGGCCTTCATCGGTGCTTGGTAACAGCACTTGCCCCGAACATCTGTTCAGGCTACACGGGGGATCTTTGTCTTTGTGTGACCGCGTGGCGTGTTGGGGCGGGGGGTGTCGTTGTGTGTGTGCGTGCGTGTGTACGTGTGTGTGCGTGTGTGTGCGTGTGTACGTGTGTGTGCTGTACGTGTGTGTATACGTGTGTGTGTACGTGTGCGTGTGTACATGTGTGTACGTGTGCGTGTGTGTGTACGTGTCTATGTGTGTGCGTGTGTGTACGTGTGTGTACGTGTGTGTGTGTACGTGTGTGTGTACGATGTGTGTGTACGTGTGTGTACGTGTGTGTGTGTGTGTGTGTNCGTGTGTGTGTGTGTATGTGTGTGTGTGTGTGTGTACGTGTGCGTGTGTACGTGTGTGCGTGTACGTGCGTGTGTACGTGTGTGTGTACGTGTGTGTGCGTGTGTACGTGTGTGTGTGTGTGTGTGTACGTGTGTGTGTGTGTACGTGTGTGTACGTGTGTGTGCGTGTGTGTACGTGTGCGTGTGTACGTGTGTGTACGTGTGTGTGTACGTGTGTGTACGTGTGTGTGTACGTGTGTACGTGTGTGTGCGTGTGTACGTGTGTGTGTACGTGTGTGTGTGTGTGTGTGTGTACGTGTGTGCGTGTGTACGTGTGTGTGGACGTGTGTGTGTGTGTGTGTGCGTGCGTGTGTGTGTGTGTGTGCGTGTGTACGTGTGTACGTGTGTGTGTACGTGTGCGTGTGTGTACGTGTGCGCGTGTGTACGTGTACATGTGTGTACAGTGTGTGCGTGTGTGTACGTGTGTGCATGTGTGTGTACGTGTGTACGTGTGTGTACGTGTGCGCGTGTGTACGTGTGTGTACGTGCGTGTGTGTACGTGTGTGTACGTGTGTGTGTTTGTACGTGTGTGTACGTGTGTATTAAACGCTATAAAGACCGGGGCAGTGCCGCAGTGGAGGGCAAAGGTGGCACGTGGTGCGTGGTGCGGTGTCGAGGTGGTGGTCAGTGCGCTGTGGGATGTCTCCACACGCCGCCGGGAGGAGAGGCGACGGCGGGGGGGCGGGGGGAGGCGGGGGGGCGGGGAGGCGGGGGGGGCGGGGGGGGGGCGGGGGGGGCGGGGGGGGGGGAGGGGGGGGGCGGGGGGGCGGGGGGAGGCGGGGGGGCGGGGGGGGGCGGGGGGAGGCGGGGGGGCGGGGGGAGGCGGGGGAGGCGGGGGGCGGGGAGGAGCAGCAGAAGCAGCAGTAGCAGCAGTAGCAGCAGTAGCAGCAGTAGCAGCAGCAGGAACAGCAGTAGCAGCAGGAGCAGCAGTAGCAGCAGCAGGAACAGCAGTAGCAGCAGGAGGAACAGCAGTAGCAGCAGGAGCAGCAGCAGCAGTAGCAGCAGGAGCAGCAGTAGCAGCAGGAACAGCAGTGCAGCAGCAGGAAGAGCAGCAGCAGTAGGAGCAGCAGCAGTAGAGCAGCAGGCGTCAGGGTCGGGATCGAACTCACACCTCCTGCACACCAGGCGAGGCAGTTAACATCTCCTGTGTACCAGGCGAGATAGTTAACATCTCCTGTGTACTAGGCGAGGTAGTTAACATCTCCTGTGTACCAGGCGAGGTAGTTAACATCTCCTGTGTACCAGGCGAGGTAGTTAACATCTCCTGTCTACCAGGCGAGGTAGTTCACATCTCCTGTATACCAGGCGAGGTAGTAAACATCTCCTGTATACCAGGCGAGGTAGTTCACATCTCCTAGCCACCAGGCGAGGGAGTTCACACCCAGAGGTGGCAACTACCCACGATACCAGTGGCCGTATGCGGCGAAGAGAGATGGACCCGGCAGGTGACCTGCTCAGCAAGGTCGTCGTGTAGATCGCGGTGGCTGGTCCCATCGGCAGCAGCCCGGTTTGCGTCGGGGATGCGTTCCTGAAAGTCGCGACGACGAATATCGAAACGACGTCAATGAAAGCGATGTATAGGGTGGGTGGTGGTGGTGGAGATGGTGGTGGTGGTGGTGGAGATGGTGATGGTGGTGGAGATGGTGGTGGTGATGGTGGTGGTGGCTGAGAGGCGACGGATAGCGAGAAGTGCGGACGATGCCGTCAGCGACGTGGGTGTGGGCTTGTCACGACGTGAGTCGGGGCTGTCACTCCGGGCTTTGAGCACCGAGGGTCTCATCGGCAGCAGCGCAGTCGGGCCTCGCTTGAGCCACGGGCTCGAGGACGTTGCGTCGACTTCGTTCGCGCCGTGCGGAGCCAACCGCGCTAATCGGGGTGCGCGGGATTGCATGTATTTGTTTATGTATTTGTTTGTGTGTTTGTTTATGATTGTTTATGTGTTTGTTTCTGTATGTTTATGTGTTTGTTTATGTGTTTGTTTGTGTGTTTGTTTATGATTGTGTATGTATTTGTTTATGTATCTGTTTATGTGTTTGTTTATGTGTTTGTTTATTTATGATTGTAATGTATTCGTTTGTGTTTGTTTATGTGCTTGTTTATGTATTTGANTTTGTGTTTGTTTGTGTATTTGTTTACGTGTTTGTTTGTGTGTTTGTTTATGTATTTGTTTATGTATCTGTTTATGTGTTTGTTTATGTGTTTGTTTGTTTATGATTGTAATGTATTCGTTTATGTGTTTGTTTATGTGCTTGTTTATGTATTTGATTTTGTGTTTGTTTGTGTATTTGTTGATGAGCTCCTGAAAAGAAGCAGGGCGAGAGTGAGGGGATTACCGCGGGGATGGAGAGGGGTGGTGGCAGAGGGATTAGCGACTCCTAATCCCACCCCCCCCCCGGCGCGGCTTGGACAGAGACCCCCGTGGGGTGCAGGGGGTCTCTGGTAACGACCGCAGTGGCACGAGAGGTCACCGAGACTGAGGTCAACGTTCATCAGTCATCAGTATTATGTTTCATAATAACAACGCGCCGGACACCCCGGGAGGAGAGTCTCGAGGCTCGCTCTCTGGAGGATCCTGCCACGTGATCGCCGCAGCAGCAGGAGCAGCAGCATGAGCAGCAGCAGGAGCAGCAGCAGGAGCAGCAGCAGCAGGAGCAGCAGTAGCAGCAGCAGCAGTAGCAGCAGCAGGAGCAGCAGCAGCAGCAGTAGCAGCAGCAGCAGCAGCATGAGCAGTAGCAGGAGCAGCAGCAGGAGCAGCAGCAGGAGCAGTAGCAGGAGCAGCAGCAGGAGCAGCAGCAGGAGCAGCAGGAGCAGTAGCAGCAGCAGCAGCAGGGGCTCGTCACTGCTGCTGCTGCATGCAGTGTGACCCCAATGGGGAGGGTGCTGTCGTGGTTGGCGCTGCGCTATGAACCCGGCAAGCCAGAGTTCGATTCCCGCTAACGGCCAACACCACGTGACGATTATCTGAATTGGTGCTGGGCCTCCCCTAGGTCAACTCGGACTCAAATGAGTACCTGGTGCGGTGTGTAGACATCGTCACTGGGGAGACGAAGACGGTCGGCGTGGCGCTGACCACCCCACCCCTCGTGTGCGGTGCGACCTTCATAGGTGCTGCTCGCTAACAGCACTTGCCCCAGCAGTCTGTTAAGGCTACACGGGGGATCTTTGTCTTTGTGTGTGTGGAGGAGGCTCGTGAAGGACGCTACTGGGCAGCTGGAGGCAGTCGCCCTCCAACAACAACGGAGGGCGGAGGAGCGACGCTCACAACAACGAGCGGAGCGCCGGGCGGCTAAAACGCAGCAAGTGGGCACAGTAGGGGCACAGGTGGTGCATCAGCCACTCGTCTCAGTCAGACGACCCGTGGCACCTGCTGGGTCTGTCCCGTGACCTCCTGCCAGCAGCGAGCCTTCGTCACCTCACGTGGTCTCAGAGTGCACCTAGCCTGGCACAGGCGCCGTGGTGACGTCACCGTCGATTCGTGGGAACGGCGGCGGCTGTGGTTGTTGTTGTTGTGGTTGTTGTTGTTGTGGTTGTTGTTGTTGTGGTTGTTGTTGTTGGTGCGATCCCAAGGGCGTCAAACTGCGGCGTCGTTTCTCAAACTCGGAATTGTTGGCGCCGACACCCAACGGGCTGGGACACTTTACCGGTGACGTCACGAGGTCTTTAACGTCGGCGGCGAGTGACGCAGACGGCGTGGAGTTAATACAAAGACAAAGATCCCCGTGTAGCCTTCACCAGACTGCAGGGGCAAGTGCGGTTAGCGAGCACCCATGAAGGCCGGCACAGTAGACGAGGGGTGGGTGGGCAGTAACACGCCCGGCCGCCCCGGCGGCGACGTTTACACACCGCAACGGGTACTTATTTGAGGCTGAGTCGACCTAGGAGAGGAGACCAGGACCGGTTCAGATATAATTGTCACCGGTGTTGGCCGCGAGCTGGAATCGAACTTGGGAAGCCAGGTTCGTAGCGCGACGTGCAAACCGCTCCCCACCCTAACAAACAATGAACCATCCTAGATTTGAAGCTTTCGTGACTGCAAGGATTCATACTCTTAGGTTGTTTCGGTAAAGTCACGTAGGGAAAAAAAATAATACAAATAAATAATAAGTAATATATAGAAGGAAGCTTGTGTTGCCTCCGAAACGTCGTGATTTATTATTTTATTTATATTAGTTATTTTATAATTTTTTATTTTTCCCTACGTGACTTTACCGAAAAAANCTAAGAGACTGAACCATCCACCACCACGACCACCACGACCACCATTAACCAGGACTGCTGCGGGACGCGAACCGCGAACAGCAGCGGCAGCAGCAGGGAGGGAAGCGGGCGCATTGAGCCGTGACGTCACCGACGGGGGGAGCTTCACCCCCCCCCCTCGACGCAGAGCCTCGTGGGTGCCCGGGGCTTTAATGAAGGGGTCGCGGGGGAGGTGCAATACAAAGGAGGCTGCTTAGGGTGGTGGGAGTGTGATGAGAGATTCCTCGTTTTATTAATCACGACCTCCTGACCCCCGATCCGTTCCGTGTGCCGCTGGGGTCAGGGAGGGGGACCCCACTCACTCAACCACTCATTCATTCACCCACCCACCCACTCGCTCACTCGCTCACTCACTCACTCACCCCTCACCCACCCACTCACTCACTTACTCACCCACTCACCCACCCACTCACCCACCCACTCGCTCACTCGCTCACTCACTCACTCACCACTCACTCACCCACCCACCCACTCACTCACTTACTCACCCACTCACCCACCCACTCACCCACCCACTCGCTCACTCGCTCACCACCTACTCACTCACCCACTCACTCACCACCCACCCACTCACTCACTCACTTACTCACCCACTCACCCACCCACTCACTCACCCACTCACTCACTCACCCACTCACTCGCCTCACTCACTCACCCACTCACTCACCCACTCATTCATTCACCCACCACTCACCCACCCACTCGCTCACTCACCCACTCACCCACTCACTCACCCACCCACTCACTCACACTCACCACTCACCCACCCACTCACCCACCCACTCACTCACTCACTCACCCACTCACTCGCCACTCACTCACCCACTCACTCACCCACCCGCCGCCACCTGTTCGTGCAGGACCCGCNTCGTGCGCGTGCTCCTCAAGTTCTCGCGCAGCNCTGCCACGCGCCAGGACTCAACCTCCACTCGTGCAGTGGCGCCCCCACCCCCACCCCCCCAGTGCCCACCTACCCCCTCCCTTCCCCCCTCCCTAGCCCCCTTTCTCCCTCCCCCTCCCTCGCCCCCCCTCCCCCCTTTCTCCCTCCCCCCTGGCTGAGTCACCCGTGCGCCTCNATCCCTCTCTTCCCCAGCTACAGTCAGTTGGTGGTTGTCGTGTTGGTGGTGTGGTGGTGTTGTCGTGGTGGTGTTGTCGTGGTGGTGTTGTCGTGGTGGTGTTGTTGTGGTGGTGGTGTTGTGTTGTTGTCGTGGTGGTGTTGTCGTGGTGGTGTCGTGGTGGTGTTGTCGTGGTGGTGTTGTCGTGGTGGTGTTGTTGTGGTGTGGTGTTGTGGTGTGTTGTCGTGTGGTGTGTCGTGGTGTTGTTGTGTGGTGTTGTCGTGGTGTGTTGTCGTGGTGGTGTTGTCGTGGTGGTGTTGTTTGGTGGTGGTGTTGTGGTGGTGTGTCGTGGTGGTGTTGTCGTGGGGGTTGTTGTGGTGGTGTTGTGGTGGTTTGTCGTGGTGGTGTTGTCGTGGTGGTTGTTGTGGGGTGGTGTTGTGTGGTGTGGTGGTGACGTCACGCTCTCTGTGTCGCTGCGTGCCGTGTCCGCCCCGCGTGCTGCTGAGAAGATGCGAGCGGCCGAGGCGGTGATGATGGTGGTGGACGCGGTGATGATGGTGGTGGACGCGGTGATGATGGTGGTGGACGCGGTGATGATGGTGGTGGACGCGGTGATGATGGTGGTGGACGCGGTGATGATGGTGGTGGACGCGACACCGCCACCCGGCGCTGCCCTCCCAGTGCTGCCCTCCCAGCGCTGCCCTCCTCGGGCTGCCCGCAAAGTATCCACAACGCTGCCCCCCAGCACCGCCCATCCAGCGCTGCCCTCCCAGGGCTGCGATCTGAGCATCCGCAGTGCTGCCCTTCGACGACAACCCTTCGGGCATCCTCAGAGCTGCTCTCCCAGCGCTGCCCTCCCTGACCACCCCCGGCGGGCTCGCTGTGTCGTGGTACCCGAGGAGGGGGGCTTCTGGCAAGAGAGGAGGCGGGGGGGGTTCTCTCCATGGTGGCACTGCGGAGTGGGTGGAGGAAGCGGGAGCTGCACGGCCCACCCCCCACTGGAGAGGACCCCCGCCTCCCCGCCCCCATCTCGCTGCCCAGTGGGAAGGAGCAGCGTGAAGGAGCGTGGCACCCCCCCCCCCCCCCACTCCGTGCGCTGCGGGCGGTAGCCACGATTACCGCTCCCTTCTTCTTCAAGACTTCAAGAGGAGCGTCAGCACTCATCCCTGGAGAGACGGCGACCACGGCTAGTCCGCTCGGTCTTCACGGCTGCGCGGCGGCGGCGGTGGTGGTGGGCAGAAGCCCAGAGGCACCCCAGCGGTGGAGGGCAGCGTTCGTTTGTGACGTCTCAAGCCTCAGCAGCTACAGCAGCAGCGGCAATGTTGCAGGGCCCTCCGCGGAACCAGCTGGGCCTGGATTGGTCGACTTCTCGAACTGGGCCTGGATTGGTCGACTTCTCGAACTGGGCATGGATTGGTCGATTCTCAAGCTCGGAATGCAAGTGTGTGCAATGCGCAGCAGCGTGCGGACACGCAGATTCGGGTTGCCCTGTTCTCTGCTGCCCATACCCCGCTGACCCCCATCGCTGGAGTCACGTTACCCGAGACACGGGGGGTTTGGGGTTTGAGGCCTGCCGAGCGAGGGGCAACGGCGGCGCGAGTGGAGCCGCGGTGCTCGGGGCTGATGGCCGAGGCATCACGATGGGAAGGGTTATGACGATGGGAAGGGTCATGACGATGGGAAGGGTCATGACGATGGAAAGATTATGACGATGGGACCGACTGTGAGGTCATTTTCCCGGAATCTCGAGCCGGCTGCCAGGATTGTTTGCCGTTTCTGATAAACGCCCTTTCGCAGAAACGCATCCCCCATCGAGTTCGGCACGCCGATTGATCATCGGCGTCTCCTTGACGCGCCCGTGGCTCCACACCACCAGGCACCCCGAGTATTTTCACAACGCGTCATGAATTTCCCGGCTATAGCAGCATTGCTATATGGCACAACAGCAATAATCATAATCTTGATGGCGAATTATTTACCCCGGAAATGAACCCTGAGTCGTCCGATGACTCTCTGGCAGGAGGATCCTGCTACATTGGGATGCTTGGCCAACACCAAGTTACGGTGGCTAGGAGATGTTAACTACCTCGCCTGGCACGCAGGTGGTCGTGGGTTCGATCCCGACCCTGACGCCTGCTGCTGTCTATTTGGAGTCTGCGTGTCTCTCTCCTCGTGGTCGTGTGGATTTTGCTCCGGGTCCTCTGGTTTTCCCCTCCACATTTAGAAACTCCTGCGTTGAGAGCAGTTGGCTGCTGCTATACATGTCCACGTGATGGAGCCACTCCGTTGAGCTGTCGTTTGTGATGGCCAGGTCGCTTCTGAAAAGGGCTACAGGGCTCAGTGGGCCTTACAGCTGGTCAAATAGAAAGTAAAACATTTTAATGACATTGTATGGGAGGAAATGTGGAGATCCCTGAGGAAACACCTCGTGGAGAACAAGGGGAGAAATACAGACTCGGCTCACAGAGAGCAATACATATATAGCCGACGTTTAAGGCAATGACCCTTGTTCATGGCACATGCACTAAACTAAGTTTTATATTTCACCAGCTGAGGCCCCGGCAGCTCGCTCGCAGGCGCGAGCTGCCATCACCGATGAGAGCTCGACGAAGTGGCTCGTCATCGTCGTCATCGTCGTCATCATCGTCGTCATCGTCGTCGTTATCTCGTCATCATATCGTCATCATAGTCGTCGTCGTCATCGTCGTCGTGTCATCGTCGTCATCATCGTCCTCGTCATCATCGTCGTCAGTTGTCGTCGTCATCGTCGTCATATGTCGTATCGTCGTCGTCGTCGCTCATCGTCGTCATACGTCTTCATCGTCGTCGCTCATCATCTCTCGTCGCGTCGTCGTCATCGTCTCTACGTCATTACTCGTCATATGTTCTATCGTCGTCATCATCTTCAGTCGTCGTGGTGTGGAAGTTTATCGCGTGGTGATGTGATTCTGAACGTGGAGGGTGCAAAGCGGAGGGTCCGGAGTAAAATCCACGCGACCACGGGGAGAGAGGAGACGCACACTCCACATGCACAGCAGCAGCAGCAGGCGTCGTCAGGGTCGGGATCGAACCCACGACCTCCTGCACACCATGCAAGGTAGTCAACATCTCCTCGCCACCGTGGCGCGTGTCGAGGAGACGAGTGGAGGTTGCTGCACGTGTTTCTAAAGTCACGGGGCCCTGGTCGATGAGTCGATGATGACCAGTTTTGTGAACAGGCGCGTGAATAGACACACGCCGAGTGGCTATTGAGTCATAGTCGCTGTTGAGTAACAGGCAACCCGCTTCGATCATCAGAAACGCGTTACTAATAGAACTCATTTGTATACAAACGAGCTTATTTAGCAATATATGTAACTTGAAAACTGGTCAACGGTCAAACATTATTCTCGATTGTAATTGTCATCAGTGCCCCGCTGGTGTACACACGTCGCCCAGCCTCTCTATTGATGGGCTCTGGAGGAGGGCCATTGCCGAAACGTCGGCTAGTATACATGTTTTCCTTGAAGGTCACAAAGACAAAGATCCCCCTCACAGCCGTAACAGCCTGTTGGGCAAGTGCTGTTAGTAGCGAGTAGCACCTTCGAAGGCCGGCACTGCACGCGAGGGGATGGGTGGCCAGCACCACGCCCGGCCGCCTTTGCTCCCCAGTGGCAATGTGTGCACACCGCACCAGGTACTCGTCGTTGAGGCTGAGTCGGCCTAGGAGAAGCCCAGCACCGGTTCAGATAATCGTCACCGGCGCGGGTGCCGTGAGCGGCGAATCGAGCCGGGGTGGCGCGCTGCACGCGCCCGAGCCCGTGGTGACGGGGCTCGTGGCGATGTTGTTGCCGCCGAGTGGAGCTGCGCGCATTCCCTGCGACCCTCGCGTTTGAGATCGCGAAGCGCCTTCCCACGAGCGAGGCCGAGGAGGAGCGGGGGACCGCTCGCCACCGCCGCTCATGGCAGCGATTGCGGCAGCCGGGAAGCGGCGATGAGCAGCGCGCCGCAGGCGGTCACGGCCGCCCCCTCCGTGAGTCTGTGTGCTGTGAGGATGACCTCCCACCCCCCTCCACCCCCACCTCTCCACCTCCCCCCCCAACCCCCCCTCCCTTCACTCCCCTCCATCCTTCCCCCTCCCCCCACTCTCTCCATTCTCCCCTCCCCACTCCCCCCCCCCATCCTCCACTCCCCCTCCATCCCTCCCCCTCCACCCCCCCTCCATCCACTCCCCCTCCATCCCTCCCCTCCATCCCCCCCTCCATCCCTCCCCCTCCACCCCCCTCCATCCCCCCCTCCATCCCTCCCCTCCACCCCCCCCACCCCCCCCTCCACCCCCCCTCCATCCTCCTCCCTACCCCCCCCCTTCTCCATCTCCATCCCCCGCCCACGCTCTTGACCTTCCAAGGGGTCACGCGCTCGAGGAGATGCGGGGGGCGGGGGCGGGCGGCCGGGGGGGGGGCGGGGGAGGGGGGGGGGGTTTGTTTTGTTCTGAGCGGAACTGCCGGAGGGCGAGCTTCAGTGGACGGGAGTGAGCGTGCGCGTGTCTGTGTCCGTGTGTGTGTGTGTGTGTGTGTGTGTGTGTGTGTGTGTGGTCTGTGTCCGTGTGTGCGCGTGTGTGTGTGGTCTGTGGTGTGTGTGTGTGTGGTGTGTGTGTGTGTGTGTGTGTGTGTGTGTGTGTGTGTGTGTGTGTGTGTGTTGTGGTGTGTGTGTGTGTGTGTTGGTGTGTGTGTATGGTGTGTGTGTAGTGTGTGTGGTGTGTGTGCGTGCGCGTGTCTGTGTCCGTGTGTGCGTGTGTGTGGTGTGTGTCCGTGTGTGTGTGGGCGTGTGTGCGGTGGTGTAGTGGTTAGCGCGCTGCACTACAAACCCGGCGACCCGAGTTCGATTCCGCTCACGGCCAACACCGGTGACGATTATTTGAACCGGTCCTGGGCCTCCCCTAGGTCGACTCAGTCAAATGAGTACCTGGTGCGGTGTGTAGTAAACATCGCCACTGGGGAGACAAAGACGGTCGAGCGTGTGCTGGCCACCCACCCCCTCGTGTACCGTTCCGGCCTTCATAGGTGCTCGCTAACAGCACTTGCCCCTACAGTCTGTTAAGGCTATACGGGGGATCTTTTGTCTTTGTGTACGTTGAACTTCTTTCGCACCGTACGTTGCCAACGGCGCTAATGAGACGCGGGCCGCTTACACGGCGCCTGTGGTTGTCATGATCATCACAATCATCTTGATCATCCTCGTCACTATCATCACAAGCGTCGTCATCATCATCACGATCACGGTCATCATCACAATTTTTATCGCGATCATCTCAATCATCATCACCACCACGACCTATCATCCTCATCACGATCACCATGATCCTCATCATAATCATCATCATCGCGATCATCCTCATCACGATCATCATGATCCTCATCATATATCATCATCATCATCGCGATCATCATCACGATCATACATCACCAGCATCATCATAATCATCATAATCATCGCGATCATTCCAAGCAGCATCATTATTACCACCGAGGCAACGTCGCCCATGAGATCGTCACAGTTCTCACCTCGTCACGCCTCGTCACACCTCGTCATACATTGCTGCTGCTCATGCCAGTACCTCTCGATATATTTAACGAGTGGTGTTTTGTGTGTGTTGTGTGTGTGTTGTGTGATGTGTGTGGTGTGTGTGTTGTGTGTATGTGGTGTGTGTGTGTGTGTGTGTGATGTGTGTGTGTTGTGTATGTGTGTGCTTCATGTTCGCTATGAACCCGCCTACCCGAGTTCGATTCCCGCTCACGGCCGCCGCCTCCCCTAGGTCAACTCGGCCTTAAACAAGTACCTGGCACGGTGTGCAACCATCGCCACTGGGGAGACAAAGGCGGCCGGGCATGGTGCTGGCTACCCTCCCCCTCGTGTGCCACAGTCCCTGCCTTAATAGGCGCTGCTACTCGCTAACAGCACTTGCCCCGACAGTCTGTGAAGGCTACAACGGGCTGGGTCTTTGTATGATTATCTTATATATATATGTGTGTGTGTGAGATTACTCTGCTGAGCTATTTAAAACGTAGGTTTAGTTAGGACCCCGTCCAGTGTTCGGGTGGCAGCAGGAATGGATTTGTAGCGTGATCTGGACAGCAGCAGCAGCACCGGTCTGTGTTGAACTTTGTAACCGGAGTGACGTGCCCAGTTGCCATCATAGAGTCGGCCTGTCTGCGGGGTATGTCTGGGTTGTTGCGCTGTGGAAAAGGTGGAAACCCAAACTCAATTACTCACTCGACCGCCCAATTTTCATTCTTTCTTTCATTTGTTAGGTCACTCGGCAACTCACCTACTCACCAATCATCCACTCATTCATTTCCAAGTCGTTCAGTAACCCACCCACTCACTCAACCACCCATTCATTCATTGCCAAGTCACCCACTCACCATTCACCACTCACCCACTCACCACTCACCCACTCACCACTCACCCACTCACNACTCACCCACTCACCACATCACCCACTCACCNCTCACCCTCACCACTCACCACTCACCTCACCACTCACACTCACCCACTCACCACTCACCCACTCACCCACTCACCCACTCACCACTCACCACTCACCCACTCACCACTCACCCACTCACCCACTCACCCACCTACCAAGGCTGCGACCTGTCCCGAGTTTGACCCGGGGCAGACTGGGAATTGGCACCCGTGTTCGATTGGCAGCAGGCACTGGTTCGTACCGAGACCTGGTGTCGAACTGTGTCGCAGCCGACTGCCGTGTGGACTGTCGAGGCTGGCTGCCCCGCTTCGCTCGAGGGCGGCGAACAAAAGTCGCGGCCCTCCTCGTCTGGCGATTGTAGCGCATCTGACAGCCCACCCCTCACCCACCTCCAGCCTCTCGTTACACACACACACAGACAAAGATCCCCCGTATAACCTCAACAGACCCCTGGGGCAAGTGCTGCCAGCGAGTAGCAGCAGCCTTGATTGGCCGGCACGGCAGCCAAAGGGCGGGTGGGTGACAGGTACACACACACATTCACACACGAGTACACACACACACATATATCTACTCGCATTCACACACGACTACACACACACATATCGACTCACACGCACACACAGTACACACAGTTTCACACATACTGCTCAAGTCACAACCACGCACACTCCCAGCGCACAGGGTTTTGATCACACACAACAAAGACAAAGGTCCCCCGCATAGCCTTTAACAGACTGTTGGGGCAAGTGCTGTTGGCGAGCCCCTATTAAGGCAGTGGCTGGCCATCACCACGCCCGGCCGCCTTTGTCTCTCCAGTGCTGATATTCACACAGCACACCGGGCACTCATTAGCACCGGGGTTCGTCGGTAGCGAAGTGCGCTAACTGCTGCGCCACCGCTCCCCACGCGATGCGCACACGTGACCCTAGTCGCGTGACCCTGTGGTGACCACGGCGCTGGCACGGGGCACCGCGTGGCACCTTCGGCTCCGCACCCCCCACACCGCACCGGGAATTGGTTGGAGTCAAGTCCCCCCCCCACCCCCCTCGCCCCCTTCAATCCCCCCCCCCCCCACACCGGTTTCGACACGCGCGGTGTCTCATCAGCAAAGTGGGGCTCGCTTGAAGCGTCGGTTCAACACAAGCAAAGCTCTGGACGGGTTTCGACACTCAGTGCCTCATCAGCGGCAGG
The DNA here is from genome assembly GCA_018977245.1 of Lethenteron camtschaticum. NCBI lineage: Eukaryota > Metazoa > Chordata > Hyperoartia > Petromyzontiformes > Petromyzontidae > Lethenteron > Lethenteron camtschaticum. Next base: position 4,844,960 of record MU249623.1, on the reverse strand, counting down.
GTCAGGCTCGCTTCAACATTGACGGGCCACGTGCTTGCTGCTGGCCGCGTTGTTTAGTGTCATCTCCACAAGGACCCCAATGATTACTTCTTGAGTCAGAAATCTCGCTCGTCGGCACCACCCAAGGGTGGTGGTTCCACTTTCTCTCCGTGGTCAACAACAGTCGATCACGTGGCAATGAGGGTGGGGTTATCAAGTAAATCGTCGACCGCTCAGAAACCCCGTTATAACGGGCGCGTTCCGTGTTATAAGGGGCGCATTCAGCGTTATAAGGGGCGCATTCAGCGTTATAACGGGCATGCGTTGTGCGAAACGTGTTCTCTAAGAGAAGAACCGCGTTGTAGCGTTATCTGAACACCACGTGTGAAGCGAGGACTTACCGCACGGTACCTCGATCAGATCAGGATTGTTAAAGTGTTGCTGATGCCATTGGGGTGGTACCAGTTTCCACTGTGGCTCAAGGCGGACTGACTCTGCAGTCCGCGAGGCGATGGGATGTGTTTCCTGGAGCTGTTGCGAAGACTCGGGGTTTGTGTTCACAAAGACAATAACGATGATGCCGATGATGACGATGGTGGTGATTGGAATGAGTGGTCTGATTTGATGGAGACCCCCTCCTCCCCTCCACGCGATAAGCGGCTCGCGTCATCGCGTCTCATCTCAGCGCGTTTTGAAAGGGGGCACCCCCAGCGCCAGCTGTCCCCTGACAGGAGATGATTTGGCACGTGGCCTGCGAGCGGCACGAGGCTGCCAGTCGGGAACGGCGACTGCTGCGCGCGCGCGCGTGTGATCCACAGCTGAGTGGAGTTCGCGGTGTGATATTTTTACTTTTTTTTACCAAAATGTTGTGACCGTGACGGCGGGCACAGCCACGGCGCTGACGTTCGTTGCTGCCGCGTCGCGGTGCTGCGAGCCGTGAATTTGAGAGCCCCCCACGGACGTGCCCCAGAATCCATTTAGAATTTGTCATGAAGCGCGAGGAAAAATGTGCCGGACCCCGGAATGTTCCCACTGGGCCAGATCTTCGCAGCGCCCACAGCTGTCGGTGTGCGAAGACTCGTGCAGGGCTGGGTGCTTGCGTGATGGTGCTTGCGTGATGGTGCCGGGTGATGGTGCTTGGCGCTTGGGTGCTGGGTGCTCATCAATCAAAGCTCCGAGTCAAGTGTCTCATCTCAGTCGGTTGTCCTGAGCCAATGGATGTCATTCCATATTCCTATGGCGGGGCCGAGTCTATCTATCGCACCACCGCTGCTGCTGCTGCTGCTGTTGTTGTGAGGGACGCGATGATGTGGTGGCGATGTCTCACCCCTGACATCGACTGCTGGTGGAAATTTCACGTTCTCCTGGTTCGAGGGTCGCGCCTCCGCTTCGCATGACCGCTGGGGACTTTCCACAGCGCGGCATGGTGGAGGTGGCGGCTCCTGCGAGCCGACTGCTGCAGTGTGTCAATGTTGTTGTTATTAGTATTATTACCTGCTGCTATTTGTAGCATTGTGAACCCTCTGGCATGGCGTGCCAGGATGTCCATGGCGTGGCAGGAGAGGTGGGGGGAGGGGGTGTAAGGGAGTGGGGGGGGGCGGAGGGACCCCCCCCCCACTCGGGTCGCGTGGGGGCTGGGGGCTGGGGGTGGGGCTGTTCTCATGGTCTCTGATACACGACTCACAAATACCCACAACACAGAGACGGACCTGAATGCCCCCCTTGTGTCTCCTGCCGTCGGCTCTGCGGACGAGTGCTGTGGCACGAGCAGGGCTGGTGGGTGAGGCGGGCACGACGCGAGTGGCCGGCTCTCCGTGCGGCCGCCTTTGTCTCCCCAGTGCCCGATGTTCAGTGGCACACGGCTGTCGCCCCGCTCGGTGGTACCATACGCGCGCCACGCGAGCCACGGCGCTTACAGAGAGAGGGTGTTGTGGGTGACTGCTGTCGATGACGTGACGCGCACACAAGCACACGCACGCATGCACACACCTGCACGCATGCACACACCTGCACGCATGCGCACCCCTACACGCATGCACACACCTGCACGCATGCACACACCTGCACGCATGCGCACACCAGCACGCATGCGCACACCTGCACGCATGCGCACACCTGCACGCATGCGCACACCAGCACGCATGCGCACACCTGCACGAATGCGCACACCTACACGCATGCACACACCTTCACGCATGCGCACACCAGCACGCATGCGCACACCTGCACGAATGCGCACACCTGCACGCATGCGCACACCTGCACGCATGCGCACACCTGCACGCATGCCACACCTGCCGCATGCACACACCTGCGCGCATGCAAACACCTGCGCGCATGCACACACCTGCGCGCATGCACACACCTGCACACCTGCACGCATACGCACGGGGGGTTCCTCCTGATGCTGAGAATTCTCCCGGCAAATCTCTCGGCCGACATCGAAGAGGAAGATCGCCCCAACCTCGCCCTGGACAGAGGTTGGGGCCGGTGCTGTCAGCGAGTCGTAGCACCTACGAAGGCCGGCACGGCACACACTTGGGGGTGGGTGGGTGGCCAGAACCACGCCTGGGCCCCTTTGTCTCCCCAATGCGATGTTTAGACATTGTATCAGGTACTCATTTAAGGCTGAGCCGACCTAGGAGGGTTGGCCCAGATATTTCTCCACTCTTTGTTGGTCGTTGAGCGGGAAGCGAACCCGGCTGCACGGGTTCGTAGCGCGACACGCTAACCGCTGCGCCACCGGTCCTGCTGAACACGACACACACGTGACTCCCTCGCCCCGTGACTGTGGCTGCTTGTGTCGGGATTTGTAGTTGCTCGGCCATTATTGCTCTAACTAAAAGTATTTATTTTTGGCGATGTAAATATCCGTATTATATTAAACGCTGTATAAACACAACTTCGTGTCCCGGGAATTAGCTGCGGTATCTGTGGTGTGTGTGTGGTGTGATGCATGGTGTGTGGTGTGTGTGTATGTGGTGTGATGCATGGTGTGTGTGTGTGTGTGTGTGTGTGTGTCTGTGTGTGTGTGTGGTGTCTGTGTGTGTGGTGTGATGCATGTGTGGTGTGTGTGTGGTGTGATGCTGGTGTGTGATGTGTGTGTGGTGTGTGTGTGTGTGTGTGTGTGTGTGTGGTGTGATGCATGGTGTGGGTGTGTGTGTGGTGTGTGTGTGGTGTGATGCATGTGTGGTGTGTGTGTGTGTGTGTGTCTGGTGTGTGTGTGTGTGTCTGTGTGTGTGGTGTGTGCATGGTGTGGGGTGTGTGTGTGGTGTGTGCTGGTGTGTGTGTGTGTGTGGGGTGTGTGTGTGGTGTGTGTGGTGTGTGTGTGGTGTGATGCATGGTGTGGTGTGTGTGTGTGGTGTGTGTGTGGTGTGATGCATGGTGTGGTGTGTGTGTGTGGTGTGTGTGTCTGGTGTGTGTGTGTGTCTGTGTGTGTGGTGTGATGCATGGTGTGGNTGTGTGTGTGGTGTGATGCATGGTGTGTGGTGTGTGTGTGGGGTGTGTGTGTGGTGTGTGTGGTGTGTGTGTGTGGTGTGATGCATGGTGTGTGGTGTGTGGTGTGTGGTATGCATGGTGTTGTGTGTGTGGGTGTGATGCATGGTGTGTGTGTGTGTGTGGTGTGATGTGGTGTGGTGTGTGTGTGGTGTGATGCATGGTAGGGGTGGTGTGTGTGGTGTGTGGTGTGTGTGTGTGATGCATGGTGTGGGTGTGTAGTGTGTGTGTGGTGTGTGTGTGATGTGTGGTGTGTAGTGTATGTGTGTGTGTGGGGTGTGTGTGGTGTGTGTAGAGTGTGTGTGCGTGTGTGTGTGTGTGGCGTGATGTGGGTGTGTGGTGTGTGTGTGGTGTGTGTGTGTGTGTGGTGTGTATGCGTGGTGTGTGTGTGTGTGGTGTGTGGAGTGGTGTGTGTGTGTGTGGTGTGTGGAGTGGTGTGTGTGTGTGTGGTGTGTGGAGTGGTGTGTGTGTGTGGTGTGTGGAGTGGTGTGGTGTGTGGAGTGGTGTGTGTGTGTGTGTGGTGTGTGGCGTGTGTGTGTGTGTGTGGTGTGTGGAGTGGTGTGTGTGTGTGTGGTGTGTGGAGTGGTGTGTGTGTGTGTGTGTNGGAGTGTGTGTGTGTGTGTGTGTGGAGTGGTGTGTGTGTGTGTGTGTGGAGTGGTGTGTGTGTGTGGTGTGTGGAGTGGTGTGTGTGTGTGTGTGGAGTGGTGTGTGTGTGGTGTGTGGTGTGTGTGCGTGTGTGTGTGATGTGTGTGTGTGTGCGTGGTGTGTGTTGTGTGTGTTGTGTGTGTGGTGGTGTGGTGTGTGTGTGTGTGTGGTGTGTGTGTGTTTATTTGTCTTGGTAGTGGTGGTGTGGTGTGTGGTGGAAAGTGATGGTGTTGGTGGTAGTGATGGTGATAGTGATGGTGTTAGTGGTAGTGATGGTGGTAGTGGTGGTAGTGATGGTGTTGGTGGTAGTGATGGTGTTAGTGGTAGTGATGGTGGTAGTGGTGGTAGTGATGGTGTTGGTGGTAGTGATGGTGTTAGTGGTAGTGATGGTGGTAGTGGTGGTAGTGATGGTGTTGGTGGTAGTGATGGTGTTAGTGGTAGTGATGGTGGTAGTGGTGGTAGTGATGGTGTTGGTGGTGGTGATAGTTATGGTGGTAGTGGTGGTGGTAGTGGTAGTAGTGAATAGTGGCTGTGTGGTGGTTGTGAATAGTGGTTGTGTGGTGGTTGTGAATAGTGGTTGTGTGGTGGTTGTGAAGTGGTTGAGTGGTGGTTGTGAATAGTGGTTGTAAATAGTGGTTGTGTGGTGGTTGTGAATAGTGGTTGTGTGGTGGTTGTGAATAGTGGTTGTGTGGTGGTTGTGAAGTGGTTGAGTGGTGGTTGTGAATAGTGGTTGTGTGGTGGTTGTGAATAGTGGTTGTGAATAGTGGTTGTGAATAGTGGTTGTGAATAGTAGTTGTGAATAGTGGTTGTGAATAGTGGTTGTGAATAGTGGTTGTGAATAGTAGTTGTGAATAGTGGTTGTGAATAGTAGTTGTGAATAGTGGTTGTGAATAGTGGTTGTGAATAGTGGTTGTGAATAGTAGTTGTGAATAGTGGTTGTGAATAGTGGTTGTGAATAGTGGTTGTGTGGTGGCTGTGGGCGCGTGCCGCTCTGCACGTACACCCCCCACCCCCCGCCCCCACCCTCACCCCCCGCCCCCGCCCCCCTCCGACTCCGCCCCTCCCCCAGCGCCCCGCCCCTCACCGGCAGCGCGGGGCGGCGGTCAATGCCGTTCCCGTTCGCGAACCAGCGATGGAAATTCTCCGTTACTATGGCGGGGACCAGGAGGTTATTCGTCGGATAATAGCGAACCTCGGGTGGCTTTGAGATATTTATTCATAGGAATTCCCCATTCCTTTGGCGGGGTCACGGATGATTAATTAGACAACCACGATGATGATGATGGTGTTGATGGTGATGTTGATGGTGATGTTGATGGTGGTTATGGTGATGGTGGTGTTGATGGTGATGTTGATGATGGTGATGTTGATGGTAATGATGGTGATGTTGATATTGATATTGATGGTGATGATGGTGATGGTAATGATGGTGATGTTGATGGTAATGATGGTGATGTTCATGGTAATGATGGTGATTATGGTGATGTCGATAGTGATGATGGTGTTGTTGATCGTGATGATGGTGATAGTGGTGATGATGGTGATGATGGTGATTATGGTGATGTTGATGGTGATGATGGTGGTGATGATGGTGGTGATGATGATGATGGTGATGTTATGGTAATGATGGTGATGATAGTGATGATGGTGTTGATGGTGATGTTGATGGTGGTTATGGTGATGGTGGTTATGGTGATGTTGATGGTGATTATGGTGATGTTGATGGTGATGATGGTGATGTTGATGGTGATGTTGATGATGTTGATGGTGATTGTGTGTGATGGTGATGATGTTGATGATGGTAATGATGTTGATGGTGATGATGGTGATGACGGTGATGTTGATGATGGGGAGTGATGGTGATGATGTTGATGGTGATGTTGATGGTGTTGATGTTGATGATGTTGATGGTGGTTATGATGTTTATGATGGTGTTGATGGTGATTATGGTAATGGTGTTGATGTTGATGGTAATGATGGTGATGTTGATGGTGATGATGATGGTNATGTTGATGGTGATGATGNTNATGATGGTGATGATGATGTTGATGGTGTTGATGATGATGTTGATGGTGATGATGGTGATGATGGTGATGTTGATGGTGATGATGGTGATGATGATGATGGTGATGATGGTGATGATGTTGATGGTGATGTTGATGGTGATGATGGTGATGATGATGGGGANTGGTGATGTTGATGGTGATGATGGTTATGATGTTGATGGTGATGATGTTGATGGTGATGATGGTGATGATGTTGATGATGGTGATGTGATGGTGATGATGGTGATGATAATGGGGATGGTGATGTTGATGGTGATGATGGTGATTATGATGTTGATGATGGTTATGATGTTGATGATGGCGATGATGATGATGATGTTGATGGTGATAATGTTGATGGTGTTGATGGTGAGTTGATGGTGTTGATGATGGTGGTGTTGATGGTGANGTTGATGGTGATGATGATGTTGATGGTGATGATGGTGATGTTGATGATGTTGATGATGATGATGTTGATGGTGATGATGATGTTGATGGTGATGATGATGGAGATGTGTGATGTTGATGGTGATGATGGTGATGATGTTGATGGTGATGTTGATGGTGATGATGGTGATGATGATGTTGATGATAGTGATGTTGATGGTGATGATGGTGATGATAATGGGGAGTGGTGATGTTGATGGTGATGATGGTGATTATGATGTTGATGATGGTTATGATGTTGATGATGGCGATGATGATGATGATGTTGATGGTGATAATGTTGATGGTGTTGATGGTGAGTTGATGGTGTTGATGGGGAGTGGTGGTGTTGATGGTGAGTTGATGGTGATGATGGTGATGATGTTGATGGTGATGATGGTGATGTTGATGATGATGATGATGGTGATGATGATGATGTTGATGATGATGGTGGTGATGTTGATGATGATGGTGATGATGTTGATGGTNATGTTGATGATGATGGTGATGATGATGGTGATGTTGATGGTGATGTTGATGGTGATGATGGTGATGATGGGGAGTGGTGGTGTAGCGCTGAGTTCCATTCCTGTCCATGGCCAACACCACGTGACGATTGTCTGAACCGGTCCTGGGCGTCCCCTAGGTTGACTCAGCCTCAAATGAGTCCAGTAACTGTTGCCGTGTGTAAACATCGCCACTAGGGAGACAAAGGCGGCCGGGCGTGATGCTGGCTGCCATGCCGGCCTTCATCGGCCTTCATCGGTGCTTGGTAACAGCACTTGCCCCGAACATCTGTTCAGGCTACACGGGGGATCTTTGTCTTTGTGTGACCGCGTGGCGTGTTGGGGCGGGGGTGTCGTTGTGTGTGTGCGTGCGTGTGTACGTGTGTGTGCGTGTGTGTGCGTGTGTACGTGTGTGTGCGTGATGTACGTGTGTGTATACGTGTGTGTGTACGTGTGCGTGTGTACATGTGTGTACGTGTGCGTGTGTGNACGTGTCTATGTGTGTGCGTGTGTGTACGTGTGTGTACGTGTGTGTGTACGTGTGTGTGTACGTGTGTGTGCGTGTGTGTGTGTGTGTGTACGTGTGTGTGCGTGTGTACGTGTGTGTAGTGTGTGTGTACGTGTGTGTGTACGTGTGCTGTGTACGTGTGTGTGTACGTGCGTGTGTACGTGTGTGTGTACGTGTGTGTGCGTGTGTACGTGTGTGTGTGTGTGTGTGTACGTGTGTGTGTGTGTACGTGTGTGTGTGTGTGTGTGTGTGTACGTGTGCGTGTGTACGTGTGTGTACGTGTGTGTGTACGTGTGTGTGTGTGTGTGTGTGTACGTGTGTACGTGTGTGTGCGTGTGTACGTGTGTGTGTGCGTGTGTGTGTGTACGTGTGTGTGTACGTGTGTGCGTGTGTACGTGTGTGTACGTGTGTGTGTGTGTGTGTGCGTGTGTGTGTGTGTGTGTGTGTGCGTGTGTNCGTGTGTACGTGTGTGTGTACGTGTGCGTGTGTGTACGTGTGCGCGTGTGTACGTGTACATGTGTGTACGTGTGTGCGTGTGTACGTGTGTGCATGGTGTACGTGTGTACGTGTGTGTACGTGTGCGCGTGTGTACGTGTGTGTACGTGCGTGTGTGTACGTGTGTGTGTGTGTGTGTGTGTACGTGTGTGTACGTGTGTATTAAACGCTATAAAGACCGGGGCAGTGCCGCAGTGGAGGGCAAAGGTGGCACGTGGTGCGTGGGCGGTGTCGAGGTGGTGGTCAGTGCGCTGTGGGATGTCTCCACACGCCGCCGGGAGGAGAGGCGACGGCGGGGGGCGGGGGAGGCGGGGGGCGGGGAGGCGGGGGGCGGGGGAGGCGGGGGGGCGGGGGGCGGGGAGGCGGGGGGGCGGGGGGCGGGGGGGGCGGGGAGGCGGGGGGGCGGGGGAGGCGGGGGGCGGGGGGAGGCGGGGGGAGGCGGGGGAGGGGGGGGGGGCGGGG